>CAJDSM010000126.1:1009-32863 GCA_903981925.1 Ostrea lurida
GGGGAAGAGAGATGAATTCCATAATGCCATTACCGTTCCATCACAAAGTTACTTCCCCTTTGGATCACAAAACCACAAACTTTAAAAATTTATCACTCCCAAATTAAACGGGAACATTCTAGAATTGACAAACCATTTTGAAGATTCTTTGAGACGGAAGCCTGTTCATATATGTGGGCTGAAAGTGGTATGAATCTCACTCACCACGACCCTAACGATAGGTACCAGAAGTTGCGCTCGACTATCCTCAAATGTGTTTGTTTGAATCCGATGTTCGCAAATCATTGATAATACGAGCTGGTCCTCGCTCTAACCTAACAGAATTGAGTAAAATGTCCCCATGTTGAGCCCAATTGTATTACAGTTTTGTAAGCAGAACTAGATATTTGTTATGCAAACAACACAGATCCCACTTTATATGATCCCTATAGCCTAATGGCACTACAATTAAATCTTTGTTTTGATTTTATCCAAACCTGCAATCAAACTTGTTTAGTCTGAGAGAATTTTTTGATAACACTGGAAACTGTACATTCGTGTGATTGATATCCACCGGAGACAAACAGGGAGAGAAGCATTCGGTTTACAATCTAATTCTCCAATTCTAATAGAATGAAAGGCAAAAGATATGATCGAGACGAGTGGACAATCTCGTAAGCTGTTCCCTCGTCACAATAAGAAAACAAAAAACAGAATTTGGGCAATCACGGGACCCCTGACACACCAGAGGTGGGACTCAGGTGTGCCTAGGAGGATAAGCATGCCCCCTGTTGACCGGTCACACCCGCCGTGAGCCCAAGTAGTCTTGATCAGGGAAACGGAACAGGTCCGTGGTCAAATCAGTGGGTGAACAAAGCGGCTTTAACTATGGCTAATGAAAAACATCAGTACAGCATTTTGACTCAATGATGAGGTGCATAGTTGGAAACGTAACTTGTTTACACGAGAACCGCAAGAATTTACGGAATGCTGCCTTTAAACGTGACTGTTGAAAACCCCTGCAACAGACAACTTGTCTGTAAGTAGCTTGCCTCGATTCAAAAAACTTGATCATACGCAGAACAAGCGTTGCGTATCGAATAAGTTTGAGAGACATACAACCATATGCAGGTGATGATGGAATATTGCTACATAAATATGGGAAGTTGACGATGGAGAAGCTGAAATCGCCCGTTTGTCATAAAGTTGAGTAAGTTAGTTTTGCCGTTAATGTCAATGTTCAATAAAATATCCAAGTACGAAAACAGACATGGAAGACTCTGTGGTCTCCTTTATTCCTATATATTTTATGTTAAGAATTGATTATTGATGTTTATGATTTGTTTATAGCAACAGACAAATCAAGTTTGAAATGAATAAATCTTCAGTAAACTTTAGGTGCAAAAAAGTCATGTTTAATACACTGTAGTTCAGTAACAAGCATTACAATCCCAGTTTTTTCTTTTTTGATTTCCCAATTTTTTTTTTCAATGTAGAAATCAAAAATACATCCCCAAAAATGACATTAAGTGTAAAGTCAAAGACACCAAAACAGTGTATCAATTTCGTAAGTCCCAAATAGAAATACAAATAAAGAGTTGAGCAAACACGGACACCCTGGACTTACCAAGAGGTGAGATTAGGTGCCTAGGAGGAGTAAGCATCCCTGATGACCGGTCGACACGTTAGCCCATAGCCTTTACCAGGTAAAACAGAACAATTCCGTAGTCAAATCAATGTGTGAAAAACGGCTTAACAATGGCTATGAAACACATCAGACAGCGTTGACTCAATGGTAGGTCATATTAGTAAACTAATTGTTATAATGACCATAGAATTTAGAAATGCTGCCTTTAAAACGTGACTGTTGAAACCCCTCAACAACACTTGTCTGTAAATAGCCTGCCTTGATTCAAAAACTGATCATACGCGGAACAAGCTTTTGCATATTTGAATAAGTTGAGAGAACATACACACCATATGCAGGTGATGATAGAATATCGCTACATAAATATGGGACGTTGACGATGGAGAAGCTGAAATCGTCCCGTTTGTCATAAAGTGAGTAGTTAGTTTGCCGTTAATGTCAATGTTCAAATAAAATCCAAGTACGAAGCAGACATGGAGACCTCTGTGGTCTCTCTTATTCCTAGTTCAGGGATATATTTAATCGAATAATGAATGAAAATCATAATTATTGATAAAATAAATGTCGTCAATATATCAAAATGTCGAATTAAAGGCCATCGCTAGATATTTTTCTTTTCATGTAAGAAGCTTATGTACGAAGGCCGACTGAGCTGATTTTTGGGAAAAAATTAATTCGTCTCGTTATAACGAGTTAGTCTTCTCGTTATATCGAGATAATTATCTCGTTATAACGTGTTAGTATCTCGTTATACCGAGTTAGTTATCTCGAGATAGCTGAATCATGGCAATAATATGTATACTATATATGCTTTTTAAAATATAGCACCAAAGTACATCAGTTGTAAACTTATGTACAACTTACATGTATATGTATCTGAAATATCTGAATACTTTTTTGTGATATTGACCAACAGAAATAAAATCATGTTG
This sequence comes from Ostrea lurida, assembly GCA_903981925.1. Taxonomy (NCBI): domain Eukaryota; kingdom Metazoa; phylum Mollusca; class Bivalvia; order Ostreida; family Ostreidae; genus Ostrea; species Ostrea lurida. Next base: position 3,569 of record CAJDSM010000126.1, read on the forward strand.
CATTTTACTAGGTCAGCCTGCATACACATGAGTTAAACACTGAAGTACATGCATGTGGTAATGATTGTCTTTGCCATAGAATATCTGCCTGCCATTGGTATATCTTCATCAACATCCTGGAAAGATTGTTTTGGAGGAGGGCACAAAACAAAAATTATAAGACGTTTTTACTCAAATTTCGAAATCTTAAACCGTGAGGGGGAGAGGAATAACAAGTGTTCGTCCTTCTCTACACGGGTCCAGTTCATTAGTTCAATTGGGTCAAATGCTATCTAATGTGTTACCACTTGTGAGCACGTGTTTTACATGCTACTTTTGTCTATGGATTACCACGTTTACCTGATGAAGGTTCACTGCTGGTTCACCGTACTCAAAACACTTGTTCAATTTTATTTACTTAAGGAAGTTAGCTCCTGAACTTTTGAGCACAACTGCGCAGGATGCTATATTTAAGTATTTACTGGTTCAATACGAATCCCATTGATGTAAAAATATTACCCATCTATTACTGAACTCTATTCAGTTGATAAATTTTGTGTCAATTCAAATTTTGAAAAGGTTTGTTAGGGACTATATTTGGTGGTGGAGGGATTGATTAATCAAAAAGGTTCAAAATCTGCATGATTTTACAGTTTCTATTTCATCCAATAAACTTCTATTTTTATACCCTTAAAGGTATATTTCAGTTTCAAATTTTATGGTACAAGTAGACGGGACTAGGAACTAGGTAAAATAAATGTAATCATTAATTTTGGTTGATGCATTTTCCCAAACAGAACACCGATTACTAGAATAGTTGATATTATTTTGCTTAAAAACCTGTGTGAAAATTTAATAGTTTGGCCAATAATTTAAAATTTCGACCATACCCCCCACTTCTTTTATATATTTTAAGACAAGACTTTGAAAATTACATGAAATTTTAAAAAGAATTCACATTAGTCCCAATATGTATTTTTAAACTTTACAATTCGATAATATGAGCTTTTCCGTACATCAAGTGCAAAAAGGTAATTGTTTATTTCCATTACAAGTATCAAACACTTTTTAGAAGACATGATTATGTGTCTATTCTATGTAATGATTGATTTGTGTTGTTTATGATTTGTTTACAGCAACAGACAAATCAAGTTTAAATGATTAAATCCTCAGTGAACTTTAAGTGCAAAAAGGTCATGTTTTAAACACTGTAGCTCAATAACAAGCATGCCAACTCCAATTTTTTTTTTATTTCTCAGTTCCCCTTCAATGTAGAAATCAACAAGATGTGTTTGTGAAACACTGATGCCCCGGATTCCACATGCCAGTGAAAGGGGCTTGCCAAAAGGATTATGCTGGGTGGGTGGATGGGGCTCAGTCTTATTAGAAGTTGACTTCACAACTGTCCATAATACTCGACAGGCAAAATATTAATAATAATAATAACAGTGGCTAACTATTGTTGTACATATTATGACAATGGAACATCAGTACTTTTGTTGAATAAAAGAAATATGTCGTCACCTTTTCATTTCTTTGGAGCTAGAAAATAACATTTTCTAGCCATTTTTAAGACGAATAAAATTCTTACGTAATGGTTATCATAAAAAAAATTGTGTAACTTGAGGATTTTATGTTTAAATTTTGGAATAAAAACCTTCACGTTTTCATATAGATACTAACTCGTTATAACGAGATACTTAATTCGTTATAACGCGACACTAACTCGTTATAACGATATAATAAAATCGTTATAACTAGATACTAACTCGTTATAACGAGATAGCTAACTTGTTTTAACAAAACACTAATTCTTTATGACGAGATCATTATCTCGTTATAACGAGATAACTAACTCGTTATAACGAGATACCTAACTCGTTATAACGAGATACATATAAATGATTATCTCGTTATAACGAGAAAACTAACTCGTTATAACGAGATACTAACTAGTTATAACGAGATACTAACTCGTTTTAACGAGATAATTATATCGTTATAACGATATACTAACTCGTTATAACGCAATATTTTTTTTATTTCTTCCAAAAATGAGCACAGCCGGCTTTCGTACTTTTGAATGAATTCTGCTAATAAAGGAGCACAATTCGTGCCCAAATCCTAGATGCGAACCTCTTAAAATCTAGAAAACAATGTTCAGCAAAAAAAGTATTTTATTGTGCACATTTAATTTTATTGATTGTCAATTTCATAGAAAGCTTACAAATTTACAGAGCTGCAATGTAAAATATAAAAAAAAATATGTGTCGCCGTCTTGCATGGGTTGTCATACCAAGTCATTTTATGTAACATGAACTTTTTGTAAGTGTGTTTAACAAATCACTTACAATTAAAACATAGATTGTAATCAAATAAATCGTTCAGCAAATTTGATGACGTATGAAGGAAGTTAGGTTATGGTTTCCTTTTAACATAAATGTGATAAAATCTTCAATGATTTGAACTCAACTGAATTAAGGCGTCCCATTACAGAAATAACGTTAAAAGCATAAATAAAATAATCATAAGTGTTTTGTACATGTGTAGTATTCAATGAAAATTACTCGAGAGTGAATCGACGTTCATATCGATTCATAATGGGATTCCGTACATTTTCACCAGGATTGTTGGTATTATCACGTGACTGTCACGTGATATCGTAATTTTAGAATTAACAAAAATATTGTATTAATTGCAAAATTGCAACGATATCGACTAAAAACAAGCCGACCCTTTTGATATTTGAGAAATAAAGTTAACTTTACAATAAATGAAAAGTGTTGGGAAAAACTTCTCCGTATAAAAGAAATGGTATAAAATGCAAACAACGCGGCATACTTTTATATTTTTGACAGTATGCAGAAATTTATTGTATACGGGAAAGGATTTCCCTTTGTGTCAGAGTTTCTCCCCTCACTTCTGATATATGAATTTAATACGCAAAAAAGTATATAAACTTCCAACATCGTCATGCACTGGATATCGTTGCAATACCACATTTTCTTAGCTTTCGTAAGAATTATGTAGATTGGATGTTCCTAAAACGCAGTGATGTCGGAATAAGGAGAATATATGGGGGCGATTTCAAGGTCACAAAATAATAGGAATATCAATTTCATAATTCTATACATAGAAATAGAAAGTGCTTTGGTGTAAAAGGGAAAGAATACATATTTTATAGGACAAGAAATGTTTCGCGTATACATCATGGTCATTTGATAACGTTAACGTTAGTAAATAACGATTAAAATATTATGACATTCCCCGCAATGCAACTGTAAGAATCCGTACGTCATTACGTACTTTTCAATTGTGACGTCATATGGTGGGAAGTGCACAGAGGTGCATTTATATTCGGCACTGTGATAGTTCATGGGAAGCCTTAAAGGCATATGTCTAACAAAATCTCAATATTTTATTCACTTAGAATGCATTGAAATCGTAAGATTATGATGATATTAAATTAAATATTTTTACCATATGATTATTTACTGTTATTCTTACTCCAAACTAACAAAATACAGTTTCGTTGAATTCTTGTCGGAAGACAAAAAATCGATTTAGCCCCGCCTTTATTCATATGACCCCTAGTTTGAACTCGTTCGGAAAGCTATTCGCTCGTGCTCACACGCAGTTACCAAGGCCTCAACGACAAAAAATTCTCAAAATGACTAACAGCACAATGAAAATTCAAGTTTTCAAGTACATATAAACTAGGAAGTTAAAAAAAAAATAATACAGCAGTTCATAGAATATATCTAAGTAATAGAATGTGTATTTTTTCTTCAACTGTTAACCTTGCTGTGCCTATATAGCATTGTGACGTCGTCTTCTGACGTTGTCGACAGTTATCGGAAACGTCATCAGAATCTTGGTATATTCGTATAATTAATCAGATTCTCTGGGTAGACAAACTTCACAATACGACAATTATATCATTTTATTTTTTACAATTTACCATTTTTTACTCCTTTTTAATCGTTTTAACGTCAATACGCATTAGTTTCTGCTGATCAAAAAAATCAAATGTGTTGACAATTATGCCTTTAACTTAGCTGAGAAGCTAACTCTAATTTTTATGATACAGCATGGAGACATGTGAATGATACTAATATTATTGATAAACTGATTGAAAACAATACACAAAAGAAAATATCGTTTATAGAAATCGATGTATAGATATGTAAAACTTGCATTAAAAAATAACCACAAGAAACGTTTGTAATACAAGCTGATGTTGCTTTATCCTCCTTTGCATAGTTTAAGCATTTTTTCACAACATGAGAGGATTTGTCGGCAGTGCTTTTTCTGTTTATCATTGCAGACGACCCAGTACAGAACACACCCCACCACAATGCCAACCACAACAACAACCCCTGACACTATCAGGATTATCATCGATCTGCAAAAAAAATAAATAAAGAAACGGACGAATAAATAAATGAATACATCAATATAAAGAAAAATAGAGAATAAATGTTTATTTAAAAAAAAGATAAAGTATTTCTTCTTTGATATTTAAAATGTAACTTGAGGAAAGTCTTCTTACGTTTCAGGGTCGATGGGGCTTTCCGTAGTGCTGTCATCGTCGCTATCGTACCAACTATCGTCGCTACCTCTGTTGCTTCTGCTACTTCTGCTTCTGCTGCTTCGTCTCCTTCCAAATCCTTTTACGCAGCCATTTTCTAAAACTGAAAACATATATTTTCATTTCGAGAATTTTATCCACATAATATACGTCCGGAGTTCTTGCTTGGTGTTCATTGTATTGCTGTTTTCTATAAACTTACTATGAAATATATGGTTAGGCCAGACCAATTTGTAAAATAGTTCTTTGGATTTAATGAGGCTGGAAGGCGAAATCATTTTACAAATAATCATTTTTCACGAAATTATGAAGTGAACGAATACAAGAAATATTAACATTATCGTTTCAATTTCAAAATGTGAGGGCTTACAAATAAAGATATAAAATCACCAGATAGCGTTTGCTTACCACATGAACTTAATATTTTTCAATTAGTGTTTTGGAGTATCATACATAGAAAGAAAGGAACACTTTTAAAAAACATAATATAACACTGTCAATTTTCGAGAGCCTGCGTTTCTGTCATTCGTCAGCCAAGTATATCAAGATCTTTTGTGCGCTTGTGGTTAAAAAGTTTTAAAAAAAGATTACGTGGATATGCAGGCAGACATATTTTTGAAAATGATATTATTATTTAAATCTATTACAAATAGAAGCGAACGAATTCGTAGAACTAGACTACAAATTGGTATGACCTTGCGTCTTTAGAATTACAAAACAGAGACCAGAATGAAAAAATACTTACCTGCACAAAAAATCCACAAAATGAGTAGGAATTTCATAGACATGTTTCTATTTTGTTTTAGGTATGTTCCTTAGATGTTAAAACCTACTGATACATAATTGTAAAAATTGTCTTTATATATTAATTTCCAAATGAAAATTTATCCAATCAACTACAACTTTAGCTCTAATTAAAGTAGGAAGAAAACTTTCTCAGAAATTTGCATATAGAAATATGTATCTTTTAGGAAGACGCAATTGAAACATCCTAAGATCAAAGTTATTTCCGCAAGCAAACGATGAGCTCGTATTTGTTAGCAGATAGCGTTTGACGTTGGAATCGCTCCATATATGGTTATGGCCATGCAGACAGGTGACACTACAAAACTGGATCCAACTAGTTTGCAACAAACATGCAATTATTGCATGATAAATGCCATGTCAATTTCAAAAGAAATATAGGAGACAAGATTCAGTGAATGTAAATATATATAATTGCAATACATGTACATCGATTGACTTTTTAAAAATTCGATAGCTTTACGACTTTTTAAATGCCAATAAATTTCAATAATTTAATTCCTTCATTGAATGAAAGAAAGTTTATTTTAATTGCTTAAATGGCCGAACGTTCACTTATGCTCGTAAAACGGCGATGGGAGATTTGCTTCCGCATTTTGTGTGTTAAACCCAGGATAGGAACAGAAGCAGATATCCAAAACGAGTGATCTTTTTTATGGTAAACCTATATTACATAATTTATTCACTTGGTTCAGTCATTTTATTTTATTTAAAATTTCATTGATATGCTGGTACTTTATAGATAAAACAGAAGAGAGAGAGAGAAGAGAGAGAAGAGAGAGAGAGAGAGAAGAGAAGAGAGAGAGAGAGAGAGAGAGAGTTCTTTAACCAATGGATGTGTTTGGATAGATATTGACATATGTCATATATTGACGACTGTGAGGAATATTTCCTTGTGAAGTGTATGCCGTGGATTGTCTTATGTCAAAAATCTTAGAATCGGCCTAATATATATAACATAACGCAGATACGTATACATATGGATTAAGGTAAGATGGTTTCTTGATTATTTTATTGACTTGGGTGTATAGCATTGTTTTCGGGGGGGGGGGGGGTGAAAGTTAACAATATTTCGATATCTGATAATATTGCTTCCCTATGGCCAAAGTCTTGTCAAATATGTGCCTAAATTATTAACGAATTGAAAGTCATGAATAACATATTTATCCGAATGACAGTTTGAATATTCACCGATCTCTGATTGTATTTTTGGCGCAAAGATTAAAACTTCTGTATAATTCTGGTTTAGGTTAAGGATTTTTTTTTTAGCAGAAGTGTGAAGGGTGTCATAACTAAGTATTTACTAGTTCAATACTGATCCAATAGGTGCACAATTATCATACATCTATCACCGAACCCTGTTCAGCTGAAAGAAAGTGTCTCAATTCAAATTTTAAAAGGGTTAAGTAGGGACTATATTTTGTTTCGGAGGGATTAATTTCTGAATGATTTTTACAGTTTTGATTTCATCCAATATACCTTCTATATCACTACCCCATTATGTATATTCCAGTCTTAAGATTTATGATACAAGTAGCTGAGACTTGGAACTAGTTCAAATATTGTTAATCATTAAATTAGTTAATGTATTTTCCCAAACAGAATACGAATTCTTAAAAAGTCTAAGTAAATTGATCGACGCTATGTGTAAAAATTAAATATTTTGGCTAATAATTTCAAAAGTTGACCCTAACCTCCCACTTTTTTATTGTCATTTTAATTTTAAAGGGATAGTGTCACTCATTTTGTCCAAAATTTTTAAATGAGTCAAAATGAGCCTATATGACTCATACAAGTGATTTTCTGCTAAAAATAAATATTTATGCATTTATCTGCATTTATTTCTGAAGCAAAACATTTATGATCTCTAAAACATGTCCCATTAATTTTTGGCTTCCTGGACAAAAATTCAATTACTATATATAAGGTTGTTCCTATTGCAAGTTTTAAGGAACATAAAGTCATTCTAAGTTGCAAAATAGTATTCATATACTTTTTTTTTATTATATTCGAAAGGAATAAGATGATTTGGGGTGAGAAAAATGTTCACCAAAATGAGCGATACTATCCCTTTAAGACAAGGCTTTGAAAATTATGTGAAATTTTAGAAATTTACATTATTCATATGTTTTTCTTTTGAAAAACTAAGAAATTCGATGTGATGAATTTTCTGTATATCAAGTACAAATAGGTCTTTATTTGTTTTCGTTACTAGAATGTTTTGTTGACAAAAACAGAAATATGAAGTTTAAATGAATAGATCTTGAATACATTTTAAGTGCAAAAAGGTCATGTTTAAAACACTGTACCTCAGTAACAAGCACAACCCCTTATCGTCATGTTGATATCGTATTTATCCTTCAACAAACAAATCAAATATACACTACTAAAGGTCACAGGTGCGAACCTCTTTAAGTAAATTCATGTTGCAGATTTTGTTAAAAGACACGGTCAGATTGATCGATTGATTATTTGTTGTCCTTCGTCCTGTCGACAATATTTCACTCATGTTGAGACGTTACCATTGCTGGTGAAGGGCTGCAAATTTAGACCTATGCTTAGCACTCATGGCTTTTAGCAGTGAGGGTTCTTTAGCGTGTCATACCTGCTGCGACACGGGACCTCCGTTTTTAAGGTCATATCCGAAAGACCCGTGATTCTCACTTCTAAATGCCGAGCTCTTGGCGAAAGAGCAATCACTCCCTATTTTCACGTCTTAGGCTTGACGCGGCCGGATACCGAGCATGGGGCTCGAACACACGATCTCCCGATCACGAGGCGAAAACCTAGCCGAGGTATAATATTTTCAATGTCCACAAATGGCTCTATCGCTAAATAGACTATCGTATCATTGCAGTAACAGTGATAGTTCGCAGAGTGATCCAAGCATATTTTAGTTTTGACAATATGCAGCAGATTTTAGGGCCCTAAGAGACCATGGTCGTGAGAAATTTTGGCTCTGAAACTTTCTGTGAATAATCATCCTCCATCCACTGACGTGCAGATCCAGAAATCCCATTAGTCTAGAGTATTAAAATGGTTTATAAAGTAACTAGGCAATTCACCCGCTGCTGAGTGTCCAATTATGTGATCTACATTGAACCTACGACAGGGGGGTCTCAACATACACTTTCGGGTACATATGTACGGCTTAGATCTTCAAAACACCCCCATTGATATAATCAATATTTTGAAATCCATACCCATACATATATTTTTGGTATATTTGATGACACAATTGTATACAATTTACATTTCATCACAAAATTGTATAGTTGGTATCCATGTGCATATTGCTATTGTAATACCAGGCTTGTAATATAATATAAAATGGCGAAGTAACAATGTATCAAACGTAATCATAGTCCAAAAAACACATACAAAATCGAGTGGAGGGCAACACGGACCTTCGACAATAGTTTTCAGTGGTAGATCAAGTGCAGTTTTTTTTTTCATGATTGCAAATTTTCGGTGAATAAATTTACCATCCATATATATGTAGTGACATGTCAAATTTTCTACCCTTTGGTATAATTGCATCCCATTGACATACTTGACCTGTCAAAAAGTTACCCATTCCAGCAGTACGTCTGTTTATACCAAGATATAGGAAGACCCCCACCCCGTATGACTGAATTGAAAGGTATAATTCAGAATATAACAAGCTGTTGAATCTTAAGGCAAAGTACAACGAATGGGACATATGGAGAGATATGATCAGCCACTGACAACTAATTCGTAAACAATATATTCTTTGTCAATAAAAAAATCCTGGAACAGTTCTGTGGAAAATGCTACATATAACCGAACGTGTGAAAACGGGGTTTGCATTTTGTAAGCTGCGATCTTACGCAATGTCTGTCCTTAAAATGTGGCAATTGTCACTGAACATGCTGGCCGCATTGGAAATCATAGGTGTTTGCGTCCCTCACCCCCCCCCCCCCACTTTGTAAGTAACTTTTTTCTGCACCATATCTGCATCATAACTCATAATTTATAAGTCCCCTCCACATGAAGTTCCCCCTTCAGTGTTGTATTACCCTTTTTTTAATTTCTTGTCGCATTATTTTAGAAGATGTCCATCCCCCCACACAGACATTCAGTGTTCCATTAGCTTTCCTTCAAAGACAGCCCTACGTACGCTTATGGAAATTATCTACATCTTACTTGAAAGCTCATGTCTGTATCTGATGGAACAACAAACCGGCGTTACTTTGAATTATCGGCAGTGATGGATTTAGCAGGTTCACACCTGGTGCCCCCTAAAACTAATCATTAGTTTTGACTCTTTTTTTAAATAAACGACAATATTGTTAGTGCTGCTTTTATTTGGAGAATTTATATTTTATTCCAAAAAATAAATAAATAGTTTTTTTTAAAAAACTTAAAAACAAATTTTTGCGTCATTTATTTAATTTCACCTCATAAAAAACGCTATCCCGTTTTGCGTCATTTTATTAATTTCACCTCATAAAAAACGTATCCCGGATCAATACACGCCGTTCCGTCGCTTGTTCTATGTTTTTGTATATGACAATTTCTCCTAAAATATCCCAAAGACGATGAAGATCTCTTGTCTTGTTAAACTTCAGGTTGAACTATACATTGATGATATAAATAAATAGATGTCCGTGAACAGTGAATAAATAAGGTTTGCACCAAATTTCACTCTGTTAATTTAGTAATATAGATTCGTGATCAATTCCATCGAAGTAGTCGAGTATCATTAAAGGGATTTGGACATGTTTTGAGCTCTATGTTTAAAATGATTAACCCAGTTATTTCTAGTGGTCAACAAACAATTGAGTGACAAGTTATTTATAACACTCACAATTCTTTACTATATAAACAAGGTTTGTGTCCTCTTTTTGTTCACATGAAGATTGCCTCAAAGATAATATCGCGTTTAAAACAATGTGAGATGTGAAAATATATTAGAAAGGATTAAATTGGCGAAGTAAACAACTGTGATTAAAACGGTAATCATAGTCCCAAAAACATATATACAAATTCAAGTGTCGGGCAACACGGACCTCCGAAAACAGGAGCAGGTGCCATGGAGGAGTAAGCATCCTCTGCTGACCGGTCACACCCGCTGTGAGCCCCTAGTCGAAGCAAAGTAAACGGGTTACCCGTCGTCAAATCTAATACAGTATTTTATTAGCAATTCAAATATAACTATTCACATGTCAAGCCATGTGACATGACGTCATATGGTACCTTTTTCAAGAACTGATACATCATATGGTTTGGTAAGCGGATCAAGCAATCCATCAAAAATGAAAACATTATTTTACAATTTAATGGCAAACTTTGCAAACACGAGACATAGCAAGTTGAAACCCTAATACAGGGGTTTTAACAGTCATGTATAAAGATCGCATTTCTGCAGATTCTATGGTCATTTATAACAATTTAGTTTGCAATCAACCTGCCATTGGGTCAAATGTTTCTGACGTGTTTCATTCCAATTGTTAATCAGTTCTTTATAAACTAACTTTGGCTACGGATTACTCCGCGTACCTGATCAAAACAATGAGCTCATGGCGGGTGTGACAGGTCGACAATGGCTTCTTACTCATCCTATACACCTGATCCTACCCCTGGTGTCCAAGGGTTCGTGTTTACCCAGCTCCCATTTTGTAATTCGTTTGGGATTTACGAGACTGCTCAATGTTTGCTATATTCTCCTTTTCTTCATTCCACACATGATATCGCTGTATTTATCAGATTTTCTATCGAAATTTTACCATTTGTATTATATGTATGCGTGTGTTGAACATATTTTTTCATTAAGATGTACACACTGATTTGACTACGGATTGTTCCCGTTTACCTGATCAATGGGCTCACGGCGGGTGTGACCGGTCAACAGGGGATGCTTTCTCCTCCTAGGCACTTGATCCCATCTCTGGTGTGTCCAAGGTTCCGTGTTTCCCCAATTCTTGTTTTTGTATTCTATTTGGGACTTGATTGATCACTGTTTGTTATCTTTACCTTTACATATAGCTTATCAGATTTAATAACATAAAATGAAGTTCGCAACATATCTTGATAACATAAAATATATGTAGGACTATTGTTTACATTGCAGCACAAGTTCGACTTTGAAGTATTAAAATACGTTAGATCTGCATTACATGAAATATGTCATGTACAAGAAAATGCAATTTGATTTGCGATTTTTTATTTTATGATAAAAGTTTTAAACTTCAATAATCATAGCAAACGGCATTGTTGTCAAGTGAAATATAATAAAGTATTTTTATAAGTAATTCACAAATAACAATCAACATGTCAATCCATGTGACATGACGTCATCTGGTACCTTTTGCAAGACATGACGCATTCATGCTTTGATAGGCGGATCAAGCTATCCATCACAAGTGAAAACATAATTTTACAATGGAATGGCAAAATTTGCAAACACTTGACATAGCAAGTTGAAACCCTGTTGTAGGGTTTCAACAATCACGTTTAAAGTAAGCATTCCTCATATCATATGGTCATTATAACAATCTAGTTTGCCAATACAACCTGCCATTGGGTCAAATGCTCTCTGGACTGTTTCATTCGAAATGTTAAACCGTTTTTATACACTAACTTTGACTACGGACTACGCCATTTACCTGATCGAGACAATGGTTTACATGCTAGTGTGACAGGTCGACAAGGGAAACTTACTCCTCTTAGGCACCTGATCCTATCCCTGGTGTATCCAATGGTCCGAGTTTGCCGGCTCTCATTTTGTATTTTGTTTGAGACTTACGAGACTGATCACTGTTTGCTATTTTCTCCTTTTTATTCCACACATGATATCGTTGTATTGATCAGAGTTTGTATCAAATTTTTACCTTTTGTATTATATGTATGTGTGAGTTGAACATAAATTTTTCTTTAAGATGTTTACAACAAAACGATTATTCAAAAGTTCGTAAAACAATTATATCAAAGGTTATTTTCAAAAATGATATTGGTAACGTCGTTAGTAATAAAAAAATAGGTTTTGTTTTAAGAAGTTAGCTCGTGAGCTTTTGGGCACAACTGCACAAAATGCTATAACTCAGTATTCATTGGTTCAATACTAATACCATTGGTGTAAAAACATTACCCATCTAGTATTTAACTCTATTCAGTTGATAAATTTTGTGTCAATTCAAATTTTGAAAGGGTTTGGTAGGGACTATATTTTGTGGCGGAGGGAATGATTAATTAAAACGTTCTAAATTTGCCTGATTTTCCATTTCTATTTCATCCAATAATCCTCTATTTTAGACCCCAAAATATAGATTCCAGTTTTAAAATTCATGATACAAGTAGGTGAGACTTGGAAGTAGTTAAAATAATTAAATTTGTTAATATGGCTCATGTATTTTCTCAAACAGAACACCGATTCTTAAAAATGTTGTATTCAATTTACTTGAAAATTTGCGTGATTTTCCAATGCTATATTTTGACCCATTATTTTACAAAATCAATACTAATCCCTAACTTTTTTTTTTTTTTTACTTCCATTCTAAATTTTACGACAAGACGTTGAAAATTACGTGAAATTTTAAAAATTGACTTTAGTCTCAGTATGTCTTTGTAAACTTTGAAATTCGATATCACGAGTTTTTTGTACATCAAGTGCACAAAAGTCATTATTTATTTCCATTACAAGTATCAAACTCTTTTTATATATGTACTGTGTGAAAACATGATATGTATCTATTCTATGTTATGATTAGTTTTGTTTGTGATTTGTTTTTTTAGCAACAGATAAATCAAGTTTAAATGAATAAATCTTCAGTAAACTTTAAGTGCAAAAAAGTAATGTTTGATACACTGTAGCTCAGTAACAATCATTACAACCCCAATTTTTCTTTTTGATTTCCCAATTCTCCTTCAATGTAGAAATTAAAAATACACTTTCCAATAAATTGACATTAGTCCAAATCTCAAATGCGAACCTCTTAAAGTCTAGAAAAAAAAGCGGTTTATTGTTTGTCAATTTCACAGAAAGTCTACAACTTTACATATCTGCAACGTAAAACAAAAAATGTGGCGCCGCTTTGGGTTGTTATACCAACTCATTTTATATCAGTGTGCGTAGCGAATCACTTGCACTTGAAACATAAACTGTAATCAAATAAATCGCTTAGCCTTACATGAGCAAATTTGATGACGTATGAAGGAAGTTACGGTAAGATTTCCTTTTAACATATTTCAGGTTTTTTTCCATCAACTGTGATAAAATCCGGAAGCTTCAATGATCTGAAGCTAACTGAAGCTTTATTTTTTATGATATGGCATGGGTGCATGTGAATGATATTACTATTATAGATAAATAAAATTAAATGAAAACAAAAATACACAAATGAAACTTTAGTTGATAGAAATCGATGTAAACCATGAATTCAACCACTAGTGGAATACCCTTTACATAGCTTGAGCGCTTTGTAAGTACAAGTAAGGACTTGTCGAAAGTTCTTTTTCTGTTGATCATTGCAGACCATCCAGTACAAAATATTTCCCACCACAATGCTAATGACAAAAACAACCCCAAACACTATCCAGAGTATCATCCTCCTGCAAAAAAAGTAAATACAGAAACGGATGAATGAATAAATCTTACAAAAGAGAGAATGAATGTATATTTCTAAACAAAATTGAATATTTCTTCTGTGATATTTAAAATGTAACTTGAAGAAAGGTTTCTTACGTTTTAGCGTCGATGGGGCTTTCCGTAGTGTTGACGACTCTGCCGCCATTGCTGCCACCGCTGCCACCATTGCTGTCGCCTTCAATACTTCGTGTGCTCCTTCCCAAAACGCAACCATTTTCTAAAACTGAAAACGTATATTTCCCTTTCATGATTTTTTCCACATAAAACTGTGGAATCATCATTGTTTGCGGGGGAAGAATGTTCGTGGATTTCGTGGGTCACTCTTACCCACGAATTTACGTCCCCACGAACATGTTTTATTTTCCCATTAATCTTTATAAATATCATGTCGTTCGCACGAACCAGCAAAAATTTGATAACCCACGAACATTGGCCCCCACGAATAAAAATGATTCCACAGTACACGTCTAGAGCTCTTGCTTGGTGTTTGCAATATTGTTGTTTTGTATAAACTTACTATGAAATATATGGTTAAGCCAGACCAGTTTGTAGATTCAGTGAGGCTGGAAGGTGAAATCCTTTAGCAAATATTATTTTTCACTTTGGATATAAAATTATGAGGCGAACGAATATAACAAAAATTAATATTTTTTATATTTAATTTATTATAATTTCAAAAAGTGAGGGCTTACAAATAAAGATATAAAATCATCAGATAGCATTTGTTTACCACGTGAACTTAATATTTTTTTCATTATTATTTAGGAGTACCATACATAAAAAGAACGGAAAACTTAAAAACGTAATATAACACCATCAAGAACTTTTCCCAAGATCCTGCGCTTCTGTCATTCGTCAGCCATTTGTATCAAAATATTTTGTGCGCTTGTCGTTAAAAAATTAAAAATAAAATTACGTGGATATTTTGGACATGCGAGCAGTATAGTATTATTATTTGGAGTTAGTACAAGTAGAAGCAAACGAATTCATAGAACTATATTACATATTACCATGACATTGCGTCTTTCAAAAATAAACTATTGAGACCAGAATAAGAAACAACTTACCTACATAAAAAATCAACAAAACGAGGAGAATCAAAGACATGTTTCTTGTTTCTTTATTAGTTTGTTTCCTTAAAGGTTAAAACCTATTGATATTTAATAGTAACGATAGTCTCCATTTATTTATTTCCTTATGATAATCTATCCAATCAACTACAAGTTCTGCTCCAAACCAGGAACAAATTCTTAGAAATATGTATCTTTTAAGACCACGCAATAAATGCCTATCTTATATGTATAAGTTTATCTAGCTTTCTGTTCCAATATATCATTTTAGTCATAGAATAACAGCAAATATGGAAAGATGACAATGAAGAAGCTGAAATCGACCTGTTTGTCATAGAGTTGTTAGTTTGCATTGCCGTTAACGACTACATACATGTATGTTCAATAAATATCCCAGTACGAAGCAGACATAGGTGAGTAGCATGAAGTCGCTGATCTGGTTAAGACAAAGATCACAAGGATACATGTTATGGTATGAAATTCAAGATTTTGTTATAAAAAATCTATAAAAGTTCAGTCTTAATTAGATAGCTCAGAACTTATTGTGTAGGTCATATTTGTAAAGAGTTGGCCAATGTCACAAGATCAAACATAACTGCCTCACAAGTTCTTACTCATTTAATGAATATCATATGTCATAAGCACTCGTTCAGGATCCTCTTTTTATCAACATTAATCTATCAAACCAATCAATGAAAATTAGCAATTTATAGGTGGGACCGTCACCTATTTTGAGCGGTAAACAAGCAGTCATAAGAGTCGCTTATCTCTGTTTTATATGTCTCTGTTCATCCTTACCATTTTAGTTTACTAGTCGTCATTCACGTTGATGTTTAGGCCATACCAATTTGTAATCTACTTCTACGGACCCGTCCGCTTCTATTTGTAATAATTTTATCAGAAAATAATGTCCACTCGCATTTCCAAAATACCAATGTAATTTTTTTGGACTTTATATGACAAGCATACAAGAGAACTTGATACACTTGACTTATGAATGACAAAAGCAAGGGCTCTTGAGAAGGTTTTTAAGTTTTCCTTTCCTTATCTGTATGATACATCAAACACTATTTGAATAATATGAAGTTCACGTGGTTAACAAATGATATATGATGATTTTAAACCTTTAATAGTGGGATCAGGAGAAGTAAGCATCCCCTGTTGACCGGTCACACCCACCGTGAACCCATAGTCTTGATCAGGTAAACGAAACAATCCGTAGTCAAATCAGTGTGTGAAAAACAGCATAAAAATGGCTCTGAAAGACACCAGACAGCATTTGACTCAATGGTAGGTCACACTGGTAAATTAAATCGTTATAACGACCATACAGTTAACGAAATGCTATCTTTAAACGTGACTGTTGAAAACCCTGCAACAACAACTTGTTTGTAAGTAGCCTGCCTCGATTCAAAAACTGATCATACGCAGAGCAAGCTCTTGCTTGTAGAATAAGTATATAAATTGTTCACAGCTGCATGTACAACAAATGATGACGTATAAAGGAAGTTAAAATCTCCTATTTACAAATTTTAATCTTTTACAGAATGAGTCTGATAGAACCAAGAAACGTTAATAATCTTAAACTAACTCTGATCTTATGATATGACATGTATGTGTGTGTATGAAAATACTATGTTTCTGAAGTTATTATCTAAAAAGACAAAACTTTTGTCGATAGAAATTGAGATAAAACATCAATTGAAAAATGATTCCAATGAATGTTTGTAATACAAGGTTGTGTTTGCTTTGTATTGGTATAAATCATGTACAGCACCAATTTTAATGCACCAGATGCGCATTTCGACAAATTATGTCTCTTTAGTGATGCTTAAACCGAAATGTTGGGAATCTGAAACATGAAATTAAAACTTTAAGAAACTGAACAATGTTGTGCCAAAGACTGGAGCCAAATACTTCGAAGGATCAAATCGATGCCTGAGGGAGATAATCCTTAATTTTGAAATAAATTTATAATTTTACCACTGCATTAAATATATATCCATGTTTACAAGCTAGTGACAGAGTGCATAGCAACTGGACTGTAGAGACGCTCGGGGACTAACAGTCCACCAGCAGAGGCCTCGACCCAGGGGTCATACTGTAATATATATCATATACGGTACCAATTGTGATGCACTCTTTTCATCAATTGTTGACGTTATTTATTCTTTATTTAGGCTTTACTTAGGCTAAGCACCAAATAAGGACTGGTCGAAATTTCTTTCTGTTCATCATTGCAGACGACCCAATACAGAACACATGTCACCACAAGGCTAATCAAATAAACAACCATAAACACTCCAGAAAATGTCAGCCATCTGCAAAAACGTTTTGTTTTTATTTAGTAACACCTTTTCCGCTTCACATATGTATTTACGGAGGAAGCTGATAAGTTTTCATCCTTTTTTTTTTCGTCAATACAACATAATTATCTAGATTTACGAGATACAATCTCTTATTTAAAAAAAAATTCAATTGGCTTTGTAGAAACTCAATCAGCACCAAGGAACTGTTTTCTCTCTCGTAAATACGAGATACAATCTAAAAAAATCTTCCTTGATGCAAATCTTTCCGTGTTACACAAGATTCTAACTATCTTGCAAAGCAAACTCGTATCCTACAAACTTTCTGTGATACAATTCGGAATTCTTGCTATATCAAGCCCTCTGAAATCGTTTCCAAAATATCTTATACCATTTAAAATGATACTAATTCTTCCATATAGCATAAAAAATTTGTAATGAAATATTTCAAAATTTGATACATGCTATAACATTTTATACAGTTCATTTGACATATTTTATACAAATTTATATAAAGAAAATAACAAAAAAATAATGCTAATATTTGCAGCACGTGTTCTATATGACGTCCTTTTCGTTCAATCACGAGTTTAAGCCTTTTCTAAAGTTATTGATCACGTTTCTGCACATGTCTGGAGTAACTTTCGGAATTTTTCGATACATTGCTAATTTAAGATCATCCATGGTGTTTGGTGTTGGTGTATACACTTTGTCTCTCAAAATAAGTCCAGTGGACTTAAATCAGGGGAATGTGGTGGTCAAACACAGTCCGTCCTGAACGAAATCAGTTTTTGACCAAATATGTTTTCCGTAATCATTCAAGAATTTGTCCTGACGTGTGTGGGATACTTCCATCTTGCTGGAAATAAATATCAGCAGTATTGGGAAAAGAGTACCAATTCATTACCTTAATGCTAACCTTTGGCCCTCTCACTAATTAACTATATTGAATTGAGACAAATGGCCACCAACATCTGAAAGTTCATTCCAAGTGCTTATAAAAAATGACAAAAATTATATAGGGTCCCATGGCGTTTATTGGTCATATTTGTACATTTTTAAAACACACAGAGATCTGCAGTAAATTACACCCTTCATTTCAAACAAACTCCCTACTATGGCAATTTCCTCGTTCCATTCTTGATTTTGTGCAATATTCTTTTATCCCGACAAATAATTTAAACTTTGATAATATTTCTTTCAAGTCCAAATGATTTAATTCTTGATATTAGCCAATCACGCGCAACACCTAGACATTTATACCTCTGCTCAATATTGGGGTAAACTTCGTCCGGTTCACAGGTCAGGGGATTTTGTACACTATTTCCTATACTTATGATGTTAATGATCTTGAAATCCGGCAAATTTTGTTATTTTTAAAACCCTCTCACATTGAAGTATATATGCATGAACATTTAGTCCTGTATCTTCATTGTGAAGGATACCGTGACCTCCTTAATAAGTGTACCGGCTGCAAACAGTGTCGTTACAGGAAATGAATAGTTCCGCGACCTGTCACAAGTTCGCAATCTAGCTGACGACTGTAATAAATTTTATGACTGAAAGTTGGTTGTGTTTTGTTGGTGATTAAATGTACAATCATTTCAAGCTGAAATTTTGTTCACATCTTGATCAGGGTGGATTCTACCTGGAATATGAGAATGGTCCCAATTGTCCCAAAAATTTCACGAATATTTCTAAAATATACACTTTCATTCTGTACTAAATAGAAAAATCTGCAAACTTATGCCCTATTATGATACTTACACGATATAGGTACCCAATAAATAAAACAGCCATTATCTGGCTTTCCTGCAGATAAGATTTTATGATCAAAGTTATACCCCCCTCCGTACAAATCTGCCTCCGAGTCAAAGCAGGATCTCCAGGCCATTGCACAGAATTTAATGATAAAAATGAGTGATATTTAAGATACTACCATCTGCTAAGGGTATATCTGTACTTTATGAGACACCTGGAACATCTCTGGTATTGCCCCTTCCCCTAAATCGGTGACCTTCAGATCCACACACATTTTTATTGTTTGTAGCACCTCCAGAAAGTGAAATCACGTGATCGTAATTCTCCTGGCTCTTGCGTGATTTATTTCTCCGAAAGATATACGTAAAACGCGATTTTGGCGTCAAATAATTTGAAATAAACATTATTTTCGGATTAAAACGTTACCTGAGGGGGTCTCTATATAAGGAAAAGGGTACCAATTCATTTATCATAGACCTCAATGGCCCTCTCACTAATTAACTATATTGAATTGAGATAAATGACCACCAACATTTGAAAGTTCATTCCAAGTGCTAATAAAAAATGACAAAAATATAGAGTCCCATGGCTTTATAGGTCATATTTTACATTTTAAAACACACAGAGATCTGCAGTAAATTACCCTTCATTTCAAACATACCCCTACTATGGTAATTTCCTCGTTCCATTCTTGATTTTGTGCAATATTTTTATTCCGACAAATAATTTAAGCTTTGATAATATTTCTTTCAATTCCAAATGATTTCATTCTTGATATTAGCCAATCAGCAACACCTAAACATTTATACCTCTGCTCAATATTGGGTATACCTTGTCCTCTTCACAGGTCAGGGGGTTTGGTACTCTATTTCCAGTATGTATACCTCGCCTGCGCAGAGCTGGAATGAATTTGTTTTTTCAGAAGGTGCAAGTAACAGCCACTGTGAACAATTTTCCCCTCACCATCGATTTCGAAAAATAAAATATGACCCAAAGACTCCAGCAGAACTAAGAGCTGATTAAATTGTGAAGTTATCTTCATGCAAGATGTCCATTCCAATACTGAGGTTTCTCTTTCCCCAAACACGACAGATTAGTTTGTTTTGAGTTTAGAAAGTATTTTTCTAATGCGAATCAG
Source organism: Ostrea lurida (assembly GCA_903981925.1). Classification (NCBI taxonomy): domain Eukaryota; kingdom Metazoa; phylum Mollusca; class Bivalvia; order Ostreida; family Ostreidae; genus Ostrea; species Ostrea lurida. Next base: position 23,826 of record CAJDSM010000126.1, read on the forward strand.
TGACAGGTTAATGTGGATGACTTCTGCAGCTCTCTGATTGGATATTAAGTATATACATGTATATACATGCTGAATAAACAGTAATAGTTTTATGACGTCATAGAGTCCTGACAACGTCAACGTTTTCCCGTATTAATTTATTCATTACAATGATAGTTATAGCAATTTAAAATTATATATAAATGAAATATGTAAAACGCATATTGACAATATTATTGAAAGTCAAAATAGTATCAGATATTTTGAATCACCCGATTGCACGACTGTTTTCGTATAACTATGTAGTTATGTTACATAACAGTATATGCCTCACTCTTAATTTTGTATTTGATTATAGGGGTTATGACAATGGTTTCGTGTTGAACACCGACTAAATGTTCTTAAATTATTATCTACCGTAGTTATAAACCATATAATCTTCACAGTAAAAAAACAACTTATGAATACGGTGTATAGCATATTTTGAAAAACTCAGCTTCTTTCAAATTTTGTTTGAAAATGCTCTACAACTTTTTTTTTTTAATTTAGGACACTTTGCTGGTCCAACTCATAGAAAAGACCACTGCTATCAATAATGTCTTGCTGAAGGTCAGCCAGAATTACAAAATGTACAAATATGGTGGTTTTACACACCTTGCTTCACAAAAACATTTTACACCCACTATTCTAATGTAAAGTTTTGTACATAATGGAAATCAGTCCGTCATTTCGTCCACTTTAGGGTAATACATTTCAAATTAAAAATATATTATTTACGCTTTCTCCAGGAAAACTCATACCCGGGTACGACTTCTCCGGGAGAACTCGTACCCTATTTTCTGTTCTCTTGGGTACGAGTTCTCTTGATACCCATAAGAACGGGTTCTACATCATACATGATCTTTATGTTATCAGTCACCCCTCGCCATTCAAAGTTCCACTAAATGCAACTCTTAAATACCCATTGTTAGACTGTCATTTTCATACAATGAATAGACACGTTACTATTAATGTCATGATTATTAAGGTGAATAATGTTGGTTACATTAATTAACTGTCGTGAAAGGATTTTTTTTTTCATTTCAAACGTCTGTTTCTGACTAAAGCCTATTCCTTTTAAACTGTCGTAGCAAAACATGCCAAGCTCTCATGTGTATATTTATCAAGGGTTAGTTGTATAGTTGTAATATTCAGATACGTTACGTGAATAATGTAAAGGCAGTTGTAGTAATATAATGAAATAGTCAGCTGGGAATCTGTCTTTTGTCTTTCCTATAGATTTATAACAGGTTGGTTTCAATCAAACGTGCTCATGTAGTAACGAAAGGTTCATTTTCAGTGGAAGAGAAGTAATTCATACTACATGTATAACATAATATACATGTATCACGTGATAATGGTTTTAGAACATGGTATGTAAGCATTGGGGAAGTATAATATGCACTAATTTCATCCATGAAAAAAGAGCACGCTCACGTTTTCTTAAATATAAATTTGCGAAGTAAATAATGTGTTAATCGTAATCATAGTCCCAAAAACATATATGCAAAGCCCAGTGCTAGGGGCAAGCTCAACAGACTTCCGACAAAAGCGAAGGCGGGATCAGGTGCCATGGGGGAGTAAGCATCCTCTACTGATCGGTCACGCCCTCCGTGAGCCTTAGTCGAAACAAAGTAAACGGGATTACCCGTTGTCAAATCTAGTAAAGAAAAAATATCTTAGATCAATTTATTTCTGTAAGGAAATGAACTGCACCCAAGAACCCCTAACACAATTGCAATAATTTAACTTTAATTACGAAAGAGCTCGTTGTGATAAGATAAATCATATCCGGTACCAATTTTTATGCACCTGATGCGCATTTCGACAAATTATGTCTCTTCAGTGATGCTCAAACCGAAATGTTGGAAATCCGAAACATGAAAGTGAAACTCTGTAAAAGTGATCAATGTAGTGCCAAAAGATTGGGGCCAAAAACTTCGAAGGATCAGAGCTATGCCTGAGGGAGATAATCCTTAATTTTGATATGAATTTCTAGTTTTACCACGGCAATTAAATACACATCCGTATTTCAAGCTAGTAACATAGTACATAGCAACTGGGCTGTAGAGACTCTCGGGGACTAACAGTCCACCAGCAGAGGCTTCGACCCAGGGGTCATAATATAAATCATATCCGGTACCAATTTTTATGCACCTGATGCGCATTTCGACAAATTATGTCTCTTCAGTGATGCTCAAACCGAAATGTTGGAAATCCGAAACATGAAAGTGAAACTCTGTAAAAGTGATCAATGTAGTGCCAAAAGATTGGGGCCAAAAACTTCGAAGGATCAGAGCTATGCCTGAGGGAGATAATCCTTAATTTTGATATGAATTTCTAGTTTTACCACGGCAATTAAATACACATCCGTATTTCAAGCTAGTAACATAGTACATAGCAACTAAGATGCCACTCCTAATTATATCCACCACTGCATGAACGGATACACATATGTAGGCCTTTCTATAATTCACGAGTTCAAACAAAGGACAAGGAAGTTGGTTACTTTATTTTTCGGGAAGCATTTTCATATTTACAATTGAAACCCAGAAAATGATGACCAGATGGCTGCTGCAAATTTTCCATTCCTGCCACATGTCCGTATCCAGACTCTATCCTTCTTCTTCATTCTAATCACTGCTGTTGTTGTAGAAGATTCGTGATGGGTACCGTTACTCACGAAGTTAGCAAAATTATAAGCAACTGCATTTCCATTGATGACAATTTCTGTGTGAAAATATGTCCCGCCCCTCGTCAGAATAGTCCACGTGAAGGAGTAGATGCCGTCTGTTGGTGCTGTGAATATTCCTGTTTTACCGTCATAGGCGGATCCAGAGTTTAGAGTTACTTTCCCAAATACAACAGCAGCATAGTTACCGAGAGTTTGTAGATCGGAGGATATCCGTGCATGGAAAGCTATGATTCCTGTTTTTATAAACAGAATTAACAGTGTCCAAATATTAAAAACTTAGAATTATATACTATGGTTCAAAGTAAGATTATTCATCAAGTTGAATTTAAAATACCTGTTTAATTGATTGCTTATTCGCGTATTTCAGTCAGAAGTATACACAGATCCAAAAACAAATTACGTAATACAGATATGTTCTAGGATAAGCAGATACATACCATGGTCTCCTCCGTTACCAGTTGTTTTGTATCCCATTCCTAGACAGACGGTGTTATACTTGTTGTATTTACTGAGGAAGTCCTGAGGGGTTTCTTTGGCATACAGTTCAGTCATCATAACGAGTAAGACCATCGTCACTCTAAGCGTAAGCATTGAAGCCCTGTGTAGAAAATTATTGAAATATTAGAAATCTTAATCTTCATCACCTCAAATGAATGTTAGATGCACGCATTATATACTTGGTTTAACTGAGATCATTATGTACCCGGTATCTCATTTACACCAATAACTAAGAGATAGTCAACCTACATCAATAAATAGAAGTAGAAAAGTAAAGAGTTAGTTATATTCAAATATTTTATGAAACATCCAACTAAACTTAGCTCTCTCATAAATGAAAAGGCGAAGATAATTAACAGTGATCAATCTCGCAAGTCCCAAACAGGATATAAAACAAGAGCTGGACGAACATGGACCCCTGGATACATAAGAGGTGGGATCAGTTGCCTAGGAGCAGTAAGCATTCCCTATCGACCGGTTACACCGACCATGAGTTCATTGTCTTGATCAGGTACACGGAATAATCCGTAGTCAAACTCACTTGATAAAGAACGGCTTAATAATTACTGTGAAACACGTCAGACAGCATTTTATCCAAAGACAGACCATACCGGCAACTATATCTGACATATCTGCTTCTTATTAGGATATTTTACTTAAAATTGACTCTAATGGCAGACTAACAACCACATCATATGATAAACGTGATGACTTTAACTTTGCAATCGTCAACTTTCCTTTTCTATGTAGTAATGTACCACTATCACCTGCTTTTGGTATGTATGCCTTCCAATAGATTAGGTACGCAAGAGCATCCCATGCGTATGAGGACGTTTTAAACCGAGACCAACTACAAGTAAAAAAGTTTATGTTTGCAGGTTATAACGATTCTCGTTTAAAGTAATCATTCGCAAATTCTACGGTCGCTATATTGACCTTGTTTACGATTACAAATATCACTAAGCCATATGTTGAACGACTTGTTTCATACCCTTCTGTTAGACTGTCATTTTCGTAACGACGGGTAATCCCGTTTACCTTATTTTTAGCAAAGGGCTCATGTTGCGGTGTGACCGAATGTCTATGCAAGAGAATGTTTACTCCTCCATGCACTTGATCCTGCTTTCACTTTTGTCGGAGGTCCGTGTTGCCCTACACTCGACTTTGTATATATGTTTTTGGGAAACTCTTATATGATTACGTTAGAACACATTGTTTAACTTCAACCAATTTATTCGTACATAATTAACTGTTGATCGTTTTATTTTAACTCGATCTCATGGAATTTGCTAAATGCCTCCTATAAACATGGTTGTTGAAACCTCTGCAACAACTTGTTTGTAAATAGCCTGCTTCGATTCAAATACTGAATGTGTTATCGAAGGAAATACATAAACGTCATCAGACACCAATTTCTATGGTCGTTACATGTATAACGATCTAATTTGTCAGTATGGCCTGCAAATGGGACAAATGCTGTCTGACGTGTTTCTTAGCCATTTTTAAGCCGTTTTTTACCCACTGACTTTGACTACGACTCATTCATTTTATCTTATCTCGACAATGTTATCATGGTCGATGTAACCGGTCGACAGGGGATGCTTACTCCTCCTAGGCACCTGACCCCCACCTCTGGTGTGTCCAGGGGTCTGTGTTTGCTCAACTCTTGTTTTGTATTCCAATTGGGACTTACGAGATTGATCGCTGTACGTTATATTTTCCTTTTCATGATGCCCATCCTTGTTTAAAGAAAAAGAAACAATTATTGGTTAATTGATGGAAAAATCTTCTTTATTGTAGAAATTAATGAGTTGATAAGAATATTCTTACGCACAATACTCTTATAGCTAAACAAAATACGCCACCACCTCTAAAGACGTGTTTGTAAACAAGATATTTGTCAAAAGTTAGAGTAAGATGAATGCGCACGCATTACCCATTATCTTGATCAGGTAAAGAGAGAAATCCGTAGTCAAAATCAGTGCATGAAGAATGACCAAACGATTGGTATGAAAAAAGCCACACAGCATTTGACCCCATGTCAAATCTGAAATGGGGAAACTAGATCGCTAAAACGATATCATATACATTACACCTCTGGTTTGTCCAGGGGTCCGTGTTTGTCCAACTTTTGTTTTGGAATTGTATTTGGGACTTACGATATTGATCGCTGTTTGTAATCTTTGCCTTCACAAAAAGGTACAATCCACAACCAAAATCAGTTTGTGAAAAACGTTCTAAGAAATGATATGAAAGAATTCAGACAGCATTGGACATAATAACAAGTTGCATTTTCAAATTGGTATTTTGTTTTAATGGTAGTTAAATGCACATAAAAAAAAATTTAACATGATTTTGCTGTTTACCAGGTAAATACATGTGTTTTGCTAATGAAATAATACAGACGTGTGACATAGATCCTATTTATCTTATCCATTTATCGTATATTGGAAGTATAAGTAACATATTATTCTGGGGAAAAACACCTAAAATCCTGATAAATCCACGTCTTTAGTTATGCCTTAAATGGTTTGAAGTATAACAGCTGATGCTATTCAAAGAAGAAGTTTGTTTAAAGAATGCATATATATGGCCCAATGTAGTCCTACCCATCAATTGCGTACAATGGTGATCAAAAATGGTGTGCCTCGCACTGTATATCATGATTAACAAAATTAACTACTAGGGAAATATGAAATTATGATTTTCCCCTCTATTAAACAACCTATTACAGATATAAGAAACGATCATAGAGAATAAAGTTTGCAATACTTACATGTTGGACACCGATGTCTGTCTATTGCCTTACAATATACAATGTAGTTATATACAGGAGATGACTGTGTACTGTTTTCATGTCACAAGTCCCCTTTATATATTTCTGAAGATCCATTAAAATGTAACAGTAGTAGAGTGATAGGGAATTGATATACATACAATGTCGATGAAATCACGCAAACAGATAGTTAGATTGATTTATGTAAATATAAACAGCATCCAGTTTTTTTTTCTTTTCTTTTTTTCATCATCGAATTACATCCTGCTCGTTTTGGGAATATCATTATTCATTGTGGGGTATGTACAAAGTAAAATATACTTATCGAGGCAAGCTACTAACAAACAAGTTGTTGTTGCAGTGATTTCAACAGTTATATTTAAAGGCAGCAATAATTTTTGCATATTCTATGGTCGTTATAACGATCTAGTTTGCTCATATAATCTGCTATTGGATCAAATGCTGTCTGACGTTTTCATAGCAGAAGCAACTCTCGCCATTTAGAGTTCATAAGACTTTCCTGAACACTCTGTAAACCATTTACTATAAATCCGCCCTGCTGAAGAGAGACCATCTGAATTTTGAATACCTGAGATAATATTTCCCCCATAACCTGCATCTGATGGATCGCTAAATAACTCAAAATCTTTCATGTATAATATACCGATTGATCTCAACGGTGCACCACTTTCTTTAAGTGTTAAGATTTTATCTGACGAAAAGGGAATATCCTGTTACCACATTGTCTGACAAATATTCTTTACTATTCCTACTAGATTTTGATTCAACACTAAAATACAAATATCTAGTTATGATAAGAACTACGGTTCCAAAACCAGCCTTCAGACTTATGATTTGGCCAGTCAAACAATAAGACTCATTGTACTTGAAAATTACTGATTTTCTCCAAATATTGCATGCTACTGACTTGGTTCTAAAGATCCTCGAAAACTTGAACCAAATCATTTTGAAAATCCTACTGTAAACCTAACTAAACACCTATTCTCACATAATCCGTCGAACTTAAAATATAGAAAATGAAAAAAATGAAAGTCGTTATATTTTCACGAAATTGTATGTATTGAAAGATTGAATATTGAACTATATTTCAGTAATATTTCAGAACTCAATCAACAGAGGTACACTTAAGTATGATTAATTTTATCCTCCACAAAGTATGCTTTATTACCCCAGGCAAATTAGCGTCACACCTGAGCGTCCACCATGATCAATCCTCTGGTCTTGTTTAATCTCACTTTTAATTCTATTATAGGATTATAAATTGCTCACGTTTTCGTTACTTATTCACAATAAGCGCTCAGACACAATAATTAATAGTACTACACGACTTCTCTTGTAGTTTATTTACAACACGAGTGTGACTGTGGTGCCAAGACCAGTATGTTGTGACAAAGATAGAGAACCAAAGTGCTATGATCTGAGCCAGTTCAAGTTAAGCAAATACTTTGAGATAAGTTGCCCTTGTCACAATCAATTTACATATATTGTTTGTACTGAATGGTATAAGGATATTGAGATACCGCATGAAGTTTACAGATTAAATGAATAATATCAGTTGAGAAAATGGGCGATATCACAGCTCGGAGGATACCACAACACGGGTAACCACAGCACAGGGGATATCACAGTCACAGGGGATACCACAGCACGAGGGAGTACCACAGCAAACAAGTACGGGGTTTTCACAGATACAGGGGATACCACAACAATGGCATTACCGACCAAAAGGAATCATCACAAACAAGGGAGAATCCAGAACACGAGGGATACTCGAAACAAAGGGAAGTTACCATAGCACAGGGGATACACAGCACAGATTATATACCACAACACAGGATACAAATACAAAGGAGATACCACAGCGACACGATCGAATTAGCCACGAGTCACAGGGAGTACCACAATCACATTGGCAATACCACAGCACAGGATATCACAGAATCAGGGATACCACAACACGGGAAAACACACACAGGGATACCACAACACAGGGGATACTACAACACAGAGGTCCACAACACAGGGAAAGCAACAACACAGGGACTCCAACCATGCACAGGGGATAATTCACAGATTAGTAATGCAACTTTTAAAAAACAATATAGAACCTTTAAAGAAATCATCCTAAAATAGTCAAGGTTTGATCAAAAATATGCATTTTATTCCGAGTATCACAGTAGCATGCCAAAACTAGTTTTTTATTTGTTGTCCTGAAATTCGCTTAGCGCTGAACATGCATGTAATACGGAGTACAGACAAATAAATCCAAAAATATGCATCTACAAAATAAGACAAATCTTTAATTTTAGTTTGCAAAGAGCGAGACGTAGATTCACGACTTGAATGCCCATTCTTGGAGGTACTGTATTTCGTAGCTGTACGTATTGACCGCGTAAGTCGCTATCCTTAATGGTCATGAAGTGACCTTGAAAAAGATTAACCCTTGCATGGTGTAGATAGACAGAAGTGCCAATTCGACCCACTATATGCTTTGTATATTCTATTATTTCGATATCATTCCCTTTTTCTTTTGCAATACTTGTTTATCATTCTTTCAACTCATTATATTAGAGAGGAAAAATTAAAAGGGAGAAAATATTAATGTGTAATTTACGTTATCATGATTTTTTCATATAAATTTTCCATCAAAATTATAGTAAAGTCTTCTTCTAAACTATGGAACCCATAAATATAGATACTTTAAAAGAGTATCTATTAGATTGATTTGTCTAATGGTTAACAATGTAGTCTACAATAAAAACGTTAATAGCTGAATTATAAAAAATTGCCTTGCAAACTAACACTTCTGCAGTTTAATTCACTATCAGTCAAAATATTCATTATCCAAAACACCTACTTTGATTTTTATTTTTGTGCATAGAGGACTACTTCCATTCAAACCAATTGCAAATTTCGAACTTTTAAAGCTACATAAGAGTTCTGTTGGTTTTCTGTTAGATATTCAACTTAGTAACGTAACTTATACAACGTATAATTAGTGGTCACGATCTTTTTAATAGTCGCGTGTAG
>CAJDSM010000127.1:0-25953 GCA_903981925.1 Ostrea lurida
TGAGAAGAAGATTTTTTTTAATATTTTCCCTTCGGTTCAGGTGAGCTAAAAAGGAAGGGGAAAAAGGCAAATTCAATGAACGTAGAAAGAATTAAATAGACACGTAGATTGACAAGTCTTCCACGGCGACCGCTTTCCCACGCCAGGTGATGATTTTGCTTCGCCTCCTACCGTTTTAATTGGACAATAACCAGTCAAAACTTTTATACAGACAACTCAAGTTCACGTCGTTTCACGATATAAAGGCAAAGATAACGAACAGTGATCAATCTCGTAAGTCCTAATAGAATACAAAAATAAGAGTTGGGCAATCATGGACCCCTGGATACACCAGAGGTGGGATCAGGTGTCTAGGAGGAGCAAGCATCCCCTGTTGACCGGTCACACCCGCCGTGTACCCATAGTCTTTGATCAGAAACGGACAAATCCGTAGTCAAATCAGTGTGTGAAAAACGGCTAACAATGGCTATGAAACACATCAGACAGCATTTGACTCAATGGTAGGTCTATTGGTAAACTAAATTGTTATTCCGACCATAGAATTTACGAAATGCTGCCTTTAAACGTGACTGTTGAAAGCCCGCAACAACAACTTGTCTGAAAGTAGCTTCAAAAACTGATCATACGCAGAACAAGCTCTTGCGTATCGAATAAGTTGAGAGACTACACACGAATGCAGGTGATGATGGAATAATGCTACTAAAATTGGGAAGTGACGATTAGAGAAGCTGAAATCGTCCCGTTTGTCATAAAATGAGTAGTTAGTTTGCCGTTACAATGTCATCCGATATGGTATGGTATGATATTATATGATATACGATATGGTATGATATACAATATGGTACATATACATGTATGATATGATACGATATGATATTATACTATATGCATGGTATTATATATGATATACGATATGATATTACATGTATATGCCATGATATTATATAGTAATATAATATTGCATAGTATCATTTTATATAATAATCAATGATATCATATAATATGATTTTATTTATTATATTTTTATTAAATACTTCCAAAATCCCAAGAATTTGATTGGATGAATCTAGAGGCGTCGAATGTTGATAAAACTCAAAGTACATTATAAATAGAACATCGGAGGTAAACAATACTGACAAATCCGGCGTGGAACTAAAAATTAGTGACAAATTCGACGTGGAGCTTAAAATATATAGAACGACAAAGCAGGCGTAGTCCTAAAAATAGAAGTAGGGAAAATCCAAGCGCTGAACGACGATTAAGCAATATGGCGGACGAACAAGAACGTACGCGATTTCCGACGATAAATGATGAGGAATTAGGGAAGATTATGTACAAAGATTATGCGAAAAACATAAAATAATTAATCAAACACAAGATGTTTACTTACTGACACAAATTATCGTTACATTTACATGTCACATTTCCTGTATGGCCGTATTACTGAGATGCTCGCCATTTATTGCTATAAATTAGGGATGGCAATCGAATACAGAATTGCCAATCGGTTAACCGCAACACGTTCCGACCGATTAACCGGTTAATCGTATCAAAAAATATATATATTGAGACACAGATGATGGCTTCAATATTATTCAGTTTTCTGTTTATATGCACAAAAGTACAATGCAACACTCCAGATATTTCTTCTTATGTAATTAGAACAATAAATGCAATAAGTGTGAGAAAACCAAGAAAGGATTAAACATTCACAAGACATTTAAAGAGAAATAGAATCCCAAAGTCCAAATTTCACAGTTTATTCTTTACTTTTACCATTTTCAGAAATAATATATCGTTATTTGTCATCTTTCTCCACGAAAAAACATGCTCAACATCAACTGGTGATGGGCGGCATGTTCAATGATAAATTGAGTAGTAAAAACAGCTAACAGTTCACACTATTCAATAGTAATCTTATAGTCATTTGTGTCCGACTAAAGAAACACTGTTGCAGGGATACAACGTTCAAACAGTAATTAGCACCTTTCCTCACGCTCCGCCTATACAGGGCATAGTCTCCAAATTAACTAATTGGTACGTGAAAACTCAAACATGTCACTATTCAGAGCTTTTGGAAAGGGATTGGGGAATTCGTGGTAAGATACATTCAAATATACACATTTTTGATTTTTTATTTTTCGATTAACCGATTACGGATTTTGCAACCGATTACCAATGCTCCGACCGAGTAACCAGTTAACCGATTAAAACTGCCATCCTTACTATAAATTGAATATTTTGCTTGTATAATATATCTTTGTTTCGGTATATAGGGTTTTGTTTCGGTAGGTTTCATTTCGTTTCGGTGGGTTTCGTTTCGGTATATTTCGTTTCGTTTCTATTTCGTTTCGCACTTTACAGGTACCCTTTAGTTTGTGTTATGCAATGATGAAAGTACACAACGTTTAATGTCACCCTAATTTAACATTGGGTTAAGCTTCATAACTAGATGTTGCCATGACGTAAAGGTGCACATAATTATTCGACTGATTAATTTTAAAATGATCATTGACACATTTTTTTTCATAAAATCATATAATGAAAACGGAGTTGTACGTAATTTTGTATGTTTAGAGTAAGAGTATGCATTCCCTGTCGAACTGTGAGCCCTATATCTTAATCAGGTAAACGGAGTAATCCGTAGTCAAAATCATAGTATAGAGAACGATCTAACAATATGTATGAAACACATCAGACAGCATATAACCCCATGCCAGGTTATATTGGCAAACTAGATCGTCATAACAACCATAGAATTCGCGAAATGCTGACTTTAAACGAGATTATTGAAACCCTTGTAACATCAACTTGTTTGTCACTAGCCTGCCTCGATTTAAAATCTGATCATACAGAGAACAAGATCTTGCGCATCGAATCAGTTGAGAGTCATAAACACCAAATTCAGGTGATAATAGAATATTGCTACATGAATATGGGAAGTTGACGATTGAGATGCTTATCTCCTCCTGTTTGCCATAAAGACGAGTTATTAGTTTGCCATTAGCATAAATGGTCAATAGAATGTCTAGAATGAAACGGATGTGGAAGACTCTGGTGTCTTTCATTTTTAGTTCACTGGGATTTATCGAATCGACAAATGTAAGAAAATGATTATTGTTAAAACATAAAACATGGTCGATTTGTCTAAATGTGTAGTTGAAGTCCACGGTTAGAATATTTTCTGCTGATGTAGATGCTTTATTTGAATAAATCTTGCCTCATAAGAATATAAAACCAGGTCAGTATAAGAAAGGAGCATAATTTGTGCCCATGGGAATTCCGACAGACACTTACAAGACCTGATCACCGTGTATTATTGACTAATGAGTTTCTATCTAAACTCCAAAATCTGTAAAAGTAATGAAAGGGTATTTATTTCCAATAGTCTTTATAAATTTTAAGAAAATTTCGTAATTTTAATCTGTTTTACGGATGTTTAAGGGGAGTTCACTTTACTATGCTCATGTCTCCCAACAATGGCTAGAACCTCAAAATGTTTTGGTCGCTTTCTATTGAGTATCCTTTTACCAAAATATGAAAAAAGAATCCATTGACAATCTTATTTTCTTCATCTCATTGTCCTGCATATCCTAGGCTGAACTAAAATAGCACTATACAATAAAAACTTGAGACAGATTTAATTCTGGCTCAGTTGAGTAGAAGTTCACAGATGTACATGTACATGTACATCACTACAAACAGTAAGTTGTTGAACCTATGATCATCAAGATAAGTTTGAGGTTTATCTCGTGGTGAATACTAATAAGACACCTACAACATGAAATAGCGACATTTAAGATTTCATACTCTGAAATAATGAGAGAAAGATTGTTAGACACTAATGGATTTTCATGTCAGGAAGCCATGTGTCAAAGTCACGAGTTTGGGATTAATACGTGATAACTCAAGTGTTGCTACTTTTTTCATCAAAACACTGCACAGCAAGACCCCATCCAACGTAGTGGGACTGACGGACGGACAATTATCGAATAAATGGCAGAAGATGAATAATGAAGGCAATCGCAGTCCTAATGTAAATGAAATGGTTTGGTGAACTTGTCAAATATTAATGATAATTCATACTGATCTTCACGATAGGATATATTTATTGGAAATAATTTGATCAATGGAAGCGGCGTCTTGTGACGTGAACGTGGGATATGACGTTTACAGAATGTTGACAAACTTTACACTAACATCACAGTCACGTTGTTCAAATCTCACGAAATTATTATAATTGATTAAACGTCTGAATTCAAGTTAAAATTGTAGTTAAATTTTACACATTCCGTACATAACAGTTAGCGAGTCTCGCAATTCCTTATATCAAGTTCTCGTTCATGCAATCCCTTATTTCGGCTTCATTTTCCAAATGTCAAAATGAATATGCCAGTACAATTCTTGATTTTAGAATAACATTGACAGAATTATGAAAATTGAACTAATTCACTCACTAACTGCGTGTATATATACATGAACACAATAAAATGAAATCAGCATCATTTTGATCCTCTATAAAATCATCTCTCCCATAAAACCATCATATCGATTTCATCGTCAGGTGTATTTGGATAACCGTTTGATTTATGTCAGTCAACTCAGTTTACCTTTGGCAATCTAGTAGGACTCAGGAGTACATGGCGGTTACGCGTGGTACATATCCTATATTCCCCTCTAAAGTTCAGTGTCACACGTGGCACTACTGTGATAACAAAATGCAATGATCACACATTTAACAATAGAAAAATATTGATTATGTTTAAGGTCACTCCCGACATGTGTATAGCATTTGCAGTGCTATCTGTGTTACACAAGTCTGTGCTGCAACAAGAAACACAACGTTCGGTGTCAATGTCATCACCCCAAATTCCACAGCGAGGCACACAGGAAGTTGCACATCTCCTGATGAGAACGTCAAATTTTCCAAATGTTTCATTTCGTTGAACCTGTAGAAGTAAAATACATGGAACTAAAAACATGCGAAATATTACATTTAATTATTTTTTTACTGTAGAATCAAGATATAGGATACCCAAGATTCCACACATCAAATGAACTAAGGTTTTCTTGATTTATCGTGGAATTTTATAGTACTTGATGTAACAATAAAGTAATTCAATCAACCGTTTTTAAGGTTGATCCTCTCTCATGTGATGTCAGGTTTTTCAAAAATCTTTACTTCATTTAACTTTGCACATGATAGAAATAGAAGTTTCATTCACGGATATAATAAATAATCTGGTAAACTTTTATAGTGAACAAATTGCCTTTTCCCATAGATAATTAATTAATTATACGGAAAAATAATGCCAAGGCAATAACTCCTATATGTGGCAATTCCTCTCCTTAGGTGTATCTACATTGATTTCCTAATATGCACATTAAATTTATGCATATTTACAAAACAGTTATTTCTTAACCGTTGACATTTAAATTTGTCATTTTATTTATGTTATTAAACTGTTCTACGAAAATTATTCAAAATGTATGATTTTCTGATGTAAGCATATACTTCTGTTTTTGTATGTCTGACATCTTACAAAAGGTGGCAACATACACATTTTCTTTCATAATTAATCATATTACACTATAAATGAGTACAATAAGAAAGAAAAAAGAATTTTGAGGTTTGAACACATTACTTCCTTAGAATTCCTGAGTTGGGATAATCCCTATAGGATTTCAATTTTTGAGTGGGGTAATGTTTTTTCATTGAATTTTTAAGTAAACATGTGTGAATACTGCAAGAATAAAAGTGATGTCATTTTTTGTTCTTTGTTTTGTTTTTGTTTAGGCTTTTTTATAAATTTTTGTTTAGGGATTTTTGTTTGTTTGTTTTATGTTTTGTTTGTTTGTTTTTTCTTGGATGATTTTTTTGGGGGTGGTGGTGTTTATTTTATCTTTTTATTGTGGTAAATATGGGTTTTTATGAAAACAATATGAAAACACTTACAAATAGTTTGACTAAATTCTACAACATTGTTTTGTGTCTAATGCTTAAATTTGGTGAGTTTATGCTGCAACATAGTATTTCATATTTCCTTTTAGACTATCAGTAGAAATGATTTCTAAGCAAGAATCAAATTATCACGCAAGGATTAAGGATAATCAACAAAACATCGTTGCTGGAGTCTGCAGGTCAGCTTTTTAATCTATCTTTCTTTGATATCTGTTGCGTTACCAAACTTCGAAATAACACGGAAACCATTTTAGCAACGAAGAGACAAACATTAATTACTAAATTGTTTTCGATTTTTTTTAATATCACTTCCTCTAGTTAGACCCTATGGACTCTTCTTTTCTCTACATTGAAAACCGACGGAGAGAGTGATGGTATGATCATAATATTGATCAAATGTACATGTATATTCTGAGCCTTGATTTTCTGCTCAAATTAAATGTAAGGCTAATGGCGAGTTTAATAAAATGTAACAGTATTAATCATCTCAGCTACATCTACGAGCAAGACGGAAATTAATCCGCACTAATCAATTATCCTTCCTTTCCTCGACAAGGCGACAGAGTTGGAAGCTTTCCCACTGCTACGTCTTTAGAAGACATTTCTTTTCAGTTGGGCGAAGCTTGTTTGAGCAGTTATTAAAAATGGTATATAATATGAGAGAGGCACACTAGAGAGAGGGGAGAAACTAGGAGGATTGCTGCTGAATCGCGCAGGTTTCTTTATTTAGTCCTTCTTTCTGGCACAACGTACACTAATTGGGCTTAAAGACATCGATAATGATTTAATGTAGCTGTACAAATGCATGTAATTTTTCCGTATCTTATATTCTACTAAGATATTCATACTCTATGATAAATATCCAAGTACTAGTACATGTATAATATATCTTATTTCACATTACCAAGCATACGTTGTGTTTAGATTCACACGTGACTATCCTGGATAAGTTTGGATGTAGTACGCATGCGTCGTATTCCCACGTGGTGTTGCAGTTGTAACACTGTAGTCCAAGGCTTGAATTCATCACTAAAGAATCAAAAATAGAAACATCAAAATACCGTACAGTGAATAATCTCTAACCTTTTATTTCCCTGAAATCAAAGATCGGGGTTATATCCGTTGGTAATATCAGAGATTAATAGAATCCTTCATTACTACGAGTGTGGGATAGGGAAATTCCACCGAGGGGACAAGATTCGCAGTCTAGGACGAGGCTTTGCCGAGTCCTAGACAGCGAATCTTGTTCCCGAGGTGGAATTTCCCTATCCCACACGAGTAAATAATGAAGGATTATTTTTCTCACATTTTATTCACTGATTAGTGCGTAAAATCGGGAGCCTTGAGGAAATTTACAATTATCAATATCTTAATTTGAACTTTAAAACAAAAACTAATTAGACAGGCAGAAAGAGCATACCCGAAAATGGTTTACACTGAAAGTGTAAACTAAAAAACTCAAGACTGTCCCCCAGAAAGCTATATCAAATTGAAATTTAAACGAAACAATATAAAAAGTTTTGCTTCACCGTGTAACGTAAATCATAGGAAATATATGACGTCACAATGAAATGACGTCGCAGCAGTGTGAGATCGAAAAATCTCACATGGCTGTCTCACATGGGTAAAGTCGGTCTCACACTGGTGAAAATGTGAGAAATAACAATATAAACAACACCTATGGCGACGTATTTTCCGCTGAAAATATTTGACGACCCCACCTATAAATTGCTAATGTCTATTGATTGGTTTGGTAAATTAATGTTGATTAAAGTTTTTATCATTCATTCATTCATTCATTCTAATCATAAATTTGAATTGAATGTAAGGAGTTTTTAAATGATTTGATGATTAATAACTTTACTATTTACAAACAATTACTACTAGGTAAATGGTAAACATTTCCTACACTCTCGTGGATTTTGGCTAGTTCGGGGCATGTATCGCCAAACTTCTTTTTATTTCACTTTGAAGTGATGCATGATTGATTTTATTTGTTTGTTTTTCGTCCTGTTGAGAAATTTCACTCATATTGAGACGACACCAATGCCGGTGAAGGGCTGCAAAAGACCTTTGCTTAGTACTCATGACTTTTAGCAGTGAGTGTTCTTTTGTTGCCACACATGCTGCGACACGGGACCTCCGTTTTAAGGTCATATCCGATAGACCCGCGATTCTCACTTCTAAATGCCGAGCTCTTGACGAGGCAATCACTACCTATTTTAACGTCTTGGGTTTGATGCCACTTTGAAGTGAAGCATTTTCTGAAATAATTTTATCATGAATGTTTTTGTGATAGGATTTGGAAGGTTTGCACTTTATATATGGATACCGGTATGTAATAAAAACCAGCGTATGCATTTTTTACCGAAATAAAGGGGACCGCGAGTTATTACGAAATTTGGGTAAGTTGCGTATGTCTCTGGTGATACATGTATCTTTTTAATCACAAATAGATAGAGGTTTCATATAAGAATGATAAGTGACCTGGCTTGGACAGCCTCTTTGGAAACAAGTTCAGAAGTCGCGGCCTTTATAAATAAAAATAGATATTTGGTATTTTAACCATTAAGTTGGAAGTTCACATTTTCACCATGGTTTTGACGATTGAAAAACTTGCCTGAACTAGCCTCTTAGGTCAAAGAACATCATTAACTTAAGTAGATATTTTTGCTCAGCAATAACGTACACTGTATAAATGATTTTGACTTGAGGAATAAATTTATCAGTTTTTCGTTGAATGAATATATTTTATGAAAACAACAACAACAACAACAACAAAATAACCCACAGAAAACCTCATCAATGCGCGTAGCACATTATTTAAAGTTTTCCCGGTTTTTTTTCTTTGGAAGCCTCCATCCAACGAAAATATAATAAATGTATTTCTTATCATTTAAATACATTGGTCATGAGTTTAAATAACACATGGGATACATGTATATGATTTGAGTTTCAAATTCATACGCAACGCATCAATATACACAACATGGAGTCTAGATCAGGTTTACTTTGATGCAGAAACCAAACGAATTTTTCTAGCCAATCAAAATCGCCGTATCGTCTTCAAGACTATTAATATTAAATTATTTGTATGTCAAAATGATATTTTGAAATTATCTATGGATGACGGGATAATAGTAGTGGTTTCTGTTACTTAAAATAGATATTTCAATTTTCATCAATAAATTGTAAAGATTTTGGACTTCGATAAGATAATGACATTAATCACCGATACCTTATAAAATACATGTCCTCAAACTTCTTTTGATATTATTCCAAATATGGATCAGAGTGAATCATATCACTAAATGAACATAATTAATAGGATTTTTTTCAATGTTATGACCCTTTCCCTGTTGTGAATAAAAATAACAACAACCCAAAATTCGAGCGGGTATTTGCATTTATCGTTCTAAACCTTAACAAACCAAGATTCGAGGAGAGAAACTTTACATGTATCTCTAAAAATAATTATACAGTATCAAAACGAAAGCGTTACCAAATCTAAATAATGATGTGGTGTTACAGACAGCACTCCATGAAAAATAAAATCATGTTACAAAACAGTCACACGTCACAGTACATTTCTTTGGTTGATAATGATCATCAGAATGTTTGATAGCTCTTGTCCATGTTCCTTTCCAATATAATGTGATCATTGATTCTGATTAAAGCCCCTTTATTTCAGTTAATGTGTCAGGATTATTTCTTTTACTTCCCATTAATTTCCGTCGTCTTATCTGTCGATAGTCGATTTGCAAGTTATGTGTCACGTGGGAGTTGGCTTCTTGAATATATTATGGTTGATTCGTATGAGTTTTTTTGTATATCAAGTGCAAAAAGGTCATTATTTATTTCCATTACAAGTATTACATTTTTTTAATATCTGTATTGTAAGAAGACATTATTATAATATCTTACCTCCTGCTATTTGTAGCATTACCATTGGTTTACATCGATCACGTGAAGACCATGGATATTCCATACATAGTCAGCAGAATTCCATCCTAAGTCAGTAGGAGCCTTACTCCTTTTACAAGATTAAGAGATGAGTTATTTTCCGTCTCAAATTTGTTTTCAAAGCGTCTGATCACTCAAATTAATAAACTCCGGTCGTCGAAATTTATTCCAACGGCCAATAGTTCATTGAACTCGAAATCATTACGTAACTACGAAATTTCTAACGTCACTTGTTTGTGACGTCATAGTTGCTTCAGGCCAAAGTGCATCATGTAGTGATTCATCAACATGCAAGTTCTATGCTATTTAGAAAAAGGCAGTCGGTAAGATATATTCGTTACATGGTTTGTAGTTGACCTAATATGGTTTATACATGGTCAGTAAATTCCATATGGGGCTCGAGCTCCGCTCTCGCCCCATATGGAATTTACTGACCATGTATAAACCATATTAGGTCAACTACAAACCATGTAACTAATAGTATCTATTTCATGTAATCCTATGTTTTGTTTACACCAACAAACGAATGGAGTTTAAATGAATAAATCTTGAGTGAATTTTAAGTGCAAAAAGGTCATGTTTAAAACACTGTAGCTCGAAATTAAGCATGAAAACCCAAATTTTTCTTTTTAATTTCCCGATTCTCTTTCACTGTAGAAATAAAAATACATTTCCCAAAAAATTGACATCACTTTAAACCTCACCCTAGAACTCTTTAAATCATGCGTAAGGAATCGTAACCTATTTGAAATGTTGTTTGTTATTTTAGTTCTCAAAATGAAAAATTACATTGATTCACTGAATTAGAATAATCAGAAAAACTATTTCGTATTGTGAAAGTTTCCTCTTCAATTTTTTGTTTACTCTGTAAGGCAAGCGATCAGGATGCCTAGAGCCTATGGCTTTTACATGTAGCAAAGCCCGGCTAAAAAGGGAAGAAACATTAATCGGATCCATCTATTTTCTTTGAGCACTTTAAAGAAGCCCCTGCACCATTAGCGATCACTTTCCCAATATTTGAGAAACTTGATCTTGAAATAAGTGAAAACGAAACACTTAATGCAATTTTTAAAAAGATTAAACGAGAAAAAATCCATGGAACTGATTTACTGTTTAATGAATATTTTATTGAATTTCTGCCTATCATTCATAATTTGTTTTTAAAATAGAGTATTTTCCTCATGCATGGGCAGACTTCGCAGTTGTTCCAGTACATAAAAACCCTAATGATTATAGAGGAATTAGTCTAATGAGTTGTTTCTGTAAATTATTTCCTTCGATTTTCATCAATGACTCGTACAGTGGTCTTACAAAGATGATATAAAATCTGATGTTCAATTTGGGTTTCAGCCTCGAATAAGTACAACGGAAGCTATATTTTGTTTGTTCTCAATTATCAATATAAGAAGAAAAGTTTCTTAGATTAACAAAAAAAAAAAAAAAAGCATTTGATACTGTTGATAGAATTAGATTATGGAAAAAGGCTCATCACGTACGATATTAGAGGTAAATTACCACGCATTATTCGGATCATGTATCAAAGCATGAAATCTTGTGTTATATGTCTAGAGTTTTTTTTTTAAGAAGTAACGATCTCCTATACTTTGTGCATTATATGTGAATAATTTAAAGTGGAAATTTTAAAGCACAATTTTGTTGCATTACTACAATTGTACGTAAAATCAATTAGCCTGTCAAGGTTGAAAAGATATCTTCTCATTAAATGCAAAATTTAAGAATATGAGCCTAAACACAGAAACACTATTTGGTAATTATATATCAAGTATCTTTAAAATGGTTAAGATTAAACCTTTAAAGTAATATATATTCTTGTTGCACATGACACAAAGCATTCAGCACCAGGAACTTGTTCGTCGTTTTCCCACTCAACGACGAGTTTTCGTGTTCTGCGCAATCCTCGTTCACTTTCATGAAGCTTCATTACCCTGAAGGTGAAAAAGCAAATTTCCGAAAAAAAACTTATTGCACATCAGAAGGACAACACCAATCATCTTCCAAAAATCAATTTCAAGAGAAGGTCTGAGAACCAGGCCTTGTAGAAAAACACCATTTAAAAAAACCACCCCATATTTGGGGAGGGGCAGAAATGCAAATTTCGAATCGAAACCTTATTGCACACCGACAGTACACCTCCAATCATCTTCCAAAATATTACCGGTTGTAGGTGGCTCAGTGGTAGAGCTCTCGCCTCGTGATCGGGAGGTCGTGCGTTCGAGCCCCGTGCTCGGCACCCGGTCGCGTCAAACCTACATGACGTGAAAATAGGTAGTGATTGACCCTTCACCAAGAGCTCGGCATTTAGAAGTGAGAATCATGGGTCTTTCGGATATGACCTTAAAAACGGAGGTCCCGTGTCGCAGCATGTGTGGCACGCAAAAGAACCCTCACTGCTAATAGCCATGAGAGCTAAGCATAAATCTAAATTTGCAGCCCTTCACCGGCAATGGCGACGTCTCAATATGAGTGAAATATTCTCGACGGGACGAAAAACAACAAATAATCAATCAATCAAAAAAGTAACCGGTAAGACAAGAATCCTTCCATATTCAAAGAGATGAACTGTTTCCTTCTTATAATAAAAGAGGAGTTTGAGAAAGAACGTGGCAGACGGAAGGGCGGACAGACCACGGTAACAACAATATACCCGAACTTTTTTTTTTAAATTATGAATGATAATCATATTTATATGTGATCATGTTTTATTTTATCGCATGAAATCGTATAAAAATCATATTTTGCCAACCATAATTATCACGTAATTATTTATTATCACTTCTTGTGACATTGGATATTGATAACTTTCCACTTATTTTATAATTAAACAGTCACACTGGTGGCCAAATGCAGCATACCTGTACGTACCGGTACATTATGACTTATTATTTATCATATTTTGTATGTAGATCTAGAAGGTGGAGGGTAAAAGTGATATACGTTACAACGATTACATGTATCAATGAGTTTTGAAATGACAGAATTGGCCATGAATCTTAATTTTTCACATGCTGATAATACGAAGCAGTATGCTGACGAATTGTCGTAACACACTAATCTGTTTGCACGCTGGGAGTTTTTCGGTTGTAAATTGATTTGATTCTTGATTCCAATTGTACTTTTTCAGTAATTGGATAAGCTGTAAAATGTCGTTGCAAATAAAGACGGCTACTTCCATTAGAGACAGCGTTCGTTGCCTTTTTATATAACATTAGCGCGAAGAGAAAATTCCAATAGCATTCAATGATGGCTTATCATTATTCTACGAAATCATTCTTAACCATCAATCCTTAGTCACTGTTTACCCATCGCCTGCAAATGATCAGTCGTAAGTAACACGGCAAATATTCGATATGTACTGGTTTGAACTATGAATAGTTAAGATTGAATGAAAGTATGGCATTTTTTTTTAAAGAATAGAATGAAATCGGGCGGGATGGGGTTTGTTACAGCTAAAGTAGAGAATGAAAAGGTGAAGATAACGAACAGTGGTCAATCTCTTAAGTCCGAACGGAATACAAATTTAGAGCTGGGCAAACACGGGCCTCTGGATACATTAGAGGTGGGATCCGGTCTTTTACTGCTATGGAATCATTTTTAAAATGTCAGATTTTGTTCCAGTTTACGTCACTGAATTGATTGCCGATTCTTTGATCGGGGGAACTTTTGATAAGCCAACTCGTATATTACACTTACACGGAAATAATTATCTTCATCAAAGTTACCTTCATCATTGTAAAATTAAGAAAATGAGTCACCGCATGTAAATTTGAAGAAAACAAAAAAGAAAAATGTTGGCTACTGGTTTTTTTTTTTCATAAGTTGCACGGAAACTTCATAGCGTGTTGAAAGAGTTGGATTTTGCTTGAAGAAGTTGGTATACTACATTAACTGATCAGAAGACTAACTATCCGAGCGGAAAGTAGACGAACCTAACTACATCATTTTGTCCTTGTACTCTGCGATCCGCTATCGCAAAACAGATCATTTACATTCCATAGAAAAAGATGAAATAGTTCGTGATTCATTAGTAAATCAGACAAGAAAAATATAGTGCATAGCTGTTAGCACAATATCATATTTTCCCGTCCTTTTTGACATGAATGTGTACTAGTAGTCATGTTGGAGGTTTTATTTTTAATGAATATAAATAGATAATTTAACAAGATACGTCAGAAAGAACACCGTCATCTTGTTTTTTGAGTCGTCTGTGAAGCAAACTTTGTCTTTTCCTTTTGTCCGTTTGTCTGTCACGGCATGGACCATTAAAAATGTATGACACATACGTATATATGTACAGATGTTTCGAAAAACATGCAATAAACATGCATATTAACTAAAGGGCTAAAGATGACATCATTTTGTTGGTATCAATAAATAGAACACCAATACAATTTTTCTACGATTATAATCAAGTAAATTCAGCATTCATTCCATTGATTATGGTGTCAAGATGTAAAGGCAAAAATAACGAACAGTGATGTCAGTCAAAATGACATTAATTTGAATTAGCAAATCAAGACCGGATTTTCTTAACATCTGCCATCACGTGACTTCTAACCATAACTTTTCCTCTCGGGAGCAGGACTCAAAAGTATGAAAGATGTAGTAGGAAAATGAAATTTTCATATCATCGTTATCCCTGGTGACTGAAGAAACGCCGAATCCATCCCCTATATTAGCATTATAATGTGAATGTAGTGCGGCTTTTTATACTTTTTGATTGTGATGATATAAATATGATAATATTTTGAAACCAAATTCCTTAAAATAATATATATCCACATATACACGTGAATTTTTCCTAATTGTTCCAATCCTGATAGAAATATATTAAGCAAATTGAGTGTTTTCCAAAACATCTTAATATGTACGCAATGCATTTTATTAATGTCGACATACGGATCCATTAGATAAAGAACTATATAATGTTATTTCATTGCGAGAGAGGGGTAGGGAACAAGAAAGAAGCACATTTAGCCCGAATTTTTGTTTTTTATCGTGTAGCTAAGTATACGTTGGTCTGCTTAGGGGAACTTGAAATTTGACATACTGTGGATTCATCAATATTCGTTGCAATCCTGTGGACTTCAATGATATATTGCTCCACGAAATGAAATATTCATCAAAGAGTGTTTGTTGCCTTCATTGTAAAGAAAGTAATTCCACAACTGTAAGTATTCTTGAAACTACCAATCTGAATAAAACCACGGAAGTTGATGCCCTCGAATATCAATAAAACCACAGTGTGCGCTGAAAAAAATTTTAACTGTGTTTTTACTTACACATTATCAGAATGCAGAGAATAACATCCGAAAACAACCCGGAAGAGAAAACCATGTTGATCAAAATCCATTTCAAAACAAATTAGGAGGAGGAAGGATGTCTCATCACCATTGACCAAAGCTTTCGTGAGGCCATTAGCAAACATTCATCGTAATCCGTCACCTGCACATCGATTCTTTTGGAATCTTTCTGGATTTATTTAACACTATGGAATCCAGTTTCGTAGTGACAAGATTCGTTAAGTGGCAAATCTGGTAGTGGCCGCATTGGAAACGGTGTCAGACGTTATTGATCCCGAGAAGGTAACCGGAAGCTGAGCAATGAACATCGACAGAATTTTTTCTCTTTGATCGTCGAGGTTTTCGGGGGAGAAATTTGCTACATCACTGCTGATTTTGTAATGTTTGTCGATCAGTCATGGAAATAAACAATGATCGAGTGCGATAATACGATAAGTATATCACTTAGAGCTTACGGATTTCAAGGACTTTTACACAATAATCGAATTCCAAGGACGCAATTTGGCAATGAACACAGTGCACTTTATATATGGAGTTGCAATACGATACTGTAAATTTCCGGATAAATAAATTTACTGCGACTTTGACCCGGTTTCACGACAGTGATTTATAACTTTGTTCTACTTTGATAGAACTGTAAATATGTAGCAACGAATTGAACGTTTTTCATTCCACTGAGCTTCCGGTCTCTGATGATATATACGTTACATGTTTTATATTCAATTCAATGCATTATTCCGTCAATGTTCATTACATTAATTGCATTATCATACTTCGTATGTTTTGGCAACGCGCCAGCTTCAGCAGCTTAACGACCGACCTCTTCATCAGATAGCCTGGTCCCCGCCCCCGTCACTTCTACAACAAATGCTCAATGAATGGTGGTGGCGGGAATCCGACTATACAGCAGTCTGTCCCACCAAACGCTATCATTTTGTAGAAAATATTCCGTTTTAAGAAACTAATGTTAAGGTCATACGCGACCTTTCTGGCATACTTTTTATACCTAATTTTTCACCTCTTCGATATGAAGAGTTCTTGTATCGTTTTCCGAAATAGATCTCATTTCATATTGAAGTATTATTACTGTATGCATAATTCGTATATAATTTTGATTCCGTGAGGATCCGATTATAATATATCAAATTCATTCGACGCATCAATACACAACTTGGAGTCAAAATCAGGTTTCCTTTGATACAGAAATCAAACGAATTTTACAGCCAATCAAAATCGCCGTAATATCATCAGAACTATGCATATTAAATTATTTGTATATAAAAATAGTTACACGTATCTCTGTTACTTAAAATATTTTAGTTTCTTATCTATAAAATGTAATCCTGCGGGGGCTCCAAGTTAGAATAGGTCCTCAGTACTCCTTGTTTGTCGTACGAAGCGACAAAATGGGACGACTCTCCTTGGGATAGGGCTACAAAAATCAGCAGGTGGAGCAAGGCAATAAGAGCCGAGCATAGGCCAAATTTTTGCAGCCCGGTGACGTATGCACACGAGTGAAATATTCTCGAGAGGGACGTTATACAAATCATAATAATTAACCAACGTGTCATTTTCATCTGCTCAGTGGTTTGATTACCTACATGGTATAACTAGCAATGCAATGGTCTGGGGTTTGACCTCTGATCGATGCAAAGGTTTTTCTCTCTTTTTCTATGCTACTATAACTTCGTAATGTCTATATACAACCTTCTGCAAAACACGTGAATTTACAATTATATTTTACCTCTTTCAGTTTTTTATTTTTAAATTTGTTTCTTTTCTACTTTTGTAAAAACAAGATATGATGTAAATGAAGTTCACCTGAAATGTCATGAAAAAGTAACTAAGAATTGTGTTTAAACATAGCGAATGGCCATAAAACAGTGCTGAGCAAGGCGGGAAGTTAAGCATGTGCAATTCAATCACAGACACATTAATTGTAATTTGATTTCCATACCAAGTGGAAAATTCTGTAAATATTCCTCAGGCATTTTCTGTACGATTTTGCGTGTTTTGTATGCATAAGCCGCTTTTAGTTGCGGCCTGATTATGGTCTGATAGTATCACGCAATGGGGAATCGTTCTGCAAAATTGTATTGAAACTGTCGGACAAATATTGTCATGATATATAAATATTTAAAATCTATGTGAGTGTTGTATGGACTGTAACAAGAAAAAAGGAGGTTAGTGATGCAAATCAAAGGGGTGTATTGGTTTGGTATGCAAGTCTATCTTGTTCTCGGTCCTCAGTTTAGCCATGGACATTACTCATGTACAATGCAAAATATATGTTTCTTGGTGAAATAACCAGTCAAAGTCAAAGCTATCTGTATAAATCCCCGGTGGAAATGCTTGGAGGCACACATATGTATAACAGAGTATTATATGACCAAGACTTCGATCAATTTAGTATACGGTTTCAAAATAATTTACATGTGTATCATTTATAGCTGACCTTACCAACCCCCTTCCCCTTGGGTAGACGTATCTAAAAAATCAATCCCATCCAAGCTTTTGCTACTACCAATTAATTCCCAAAGTTTCCTGGAAATCCATTAACAAATGAAAGCACTATCCAGGCGACAACATGCTATGCAAAAACATCCATGATGTTTAACCAAGTCTCCTTCCAAAAAAGTGGTCCCCATGACAGATGCCTCTTAAAAGTCAGTACCATCCAAGCTAATACTATTACAAACAACTTCCTAAAGTTTCCTGGAAATCCATCAACAAATGAATGCAACCCAGGCGACAATTTAACCAAGTCCCCCCCCCCTCCCAAAAAAGTAGCCCCCTTGACAGATGTCTATAAAAATCAATCCCATCCAAGCTTTAACTATCACTGACAACTTCCTAAAATTTCCCGGAAAGCCACCAACAAATGAAAGTTCTATCCAGGCGACATGCTATATCAAAAAATCCAAGTTCCCCTCCCAAAAATGGACCACCTTGACAGATGCCTCTAAACATCAATCCCGTCCAAGCTTTTACTATCTTGACGATGGAGAAGCTAAAATCGTCCCGTGTTGTTAATGTTGAGTTGTTAGTTTGCCATTAATGTCAATGTTCGATAAAATATCCAAGTACGAAGCAGACATGGAAGACTATGTGGTGTTCTTTATTTCTAGTTCGCTGGGATATATTGAATTGACATGAATGAAATCATTATTATTAATAGATAAAACGTCGTCAAAATGTCGAATTAAAGGCCACCGCTAGAGATTTCTTCTTTTCATGTGCCTCATAAGAATATAAAAACAGGTCAGCTAATAAAGGAGCACGTTGTGCCCATTAGAATTCTAAATCCATGAACAATTGAAAGCGCTGTCCAGGCGACACTATGCTATGGCACATGGGCACACGGAAGGCGGACTAACGTCGGGATCAAAAACTATACATGTATAACCCAACAACTTCGTTACGTGGGTTATATGTTTGTATATATAATTAGTATATTGTCACAACTGTTCTTTAAGCTAAAGTACATGTATATGGGTTTAAAATATGTGTTTACAAACAAAAGTCGACATCAGTAATAGTCATGTGCAGGTAACCATTTCGGATAGTGTCAACAAACATGGATACTGAAGTAAGAATATGACGTGCTCGTGTTTGATGCGCAATCTATCTAATTACTTTCTTTTATTTTTTTTCTCTTTAATTCCAATGTATTACATGTACTATTCATATCGATGTGGTGCGCATGTACACGAGTTCCTAACATCAACAATGTTGACACCCCAT
The DNA here is from genome assembly GCA_903981925.1 of Ostrea lurida. NCBI lineage: Eukaryota > Metazoa > Mollusca > Bivalvia > Ostreida > Ostreidae > Ostrea > Ostrea lurida. The sequence goes on from CAJDSM010000127.1 coordinate 18,991, forward strand.
AAGAATAATTTCCAAAACATGTGTCTTCAATATCTATCTTTGAGGTAACTTTAAAAAATAACTGGCTCGGGCATATCAGTGTGATGCTAGAACTTTCACCAGACTAAGTGTTGATTCTGAAATTTAATATACACCATGGGCAGACTTACAAAACAGCATTGAATGTATATTATAACCACAAGGATAAGATACCAGCCGAGACACGAGAAAAATTGTCTTTTCCAATAATCTATTGTGCCAACGGCTGTAACATTTGTATGTTAGTTAGAATAGTAGTGAGTTAGACCCGGATTTGATTACATATTGAATCATCTATCTATGAACTCGGTATTGCAATCAGGGATATATTCGATGGAAGTCGATACGTAAGTCCGTCTTTCGTTAGCCTTGAGAATTTTCTGAAACTTCGAATCGAATTCGCAAATCAAGAAAAACTTTCTGTATATAGTGCTTCTAAAATCAATGTATGGTGATATATCATACCCTTGTGAGGGTTTCTTAAATCATACACATTTTTTTGGTCTAATCAAAATATGTCAAATATGCCTTTCTTTGTACTAATCATATCATTAGATGACACTTTTTGTTTTACAAGTGTATCATTACACCACATATATATAAATCATATACGGTACCAATTTTGATGCACCAGATGCGCATTTCGACAAATTATGTCTCTTCAGTGATGCTCAAACCGAAATGTTGGAAATCCGAAACATGAAAGTAAAACTTTATAAAAGTGATCAATGTAGTGCCAAAAGATTGGGGCCAAAAACTTCGAAGGATCAGAGCTATGCCTGAGGGAGATAATCCTTAATTTTGATATGAATTTCTAATTTTTACCATTGCAATTAAATACATATCCGTATTTCAAGCTAGTAACATAGTACATAGCAACTGGGCTGTAGAGACCCTCGGGGACTAACAGTCCACCAGCAGAGGCCTCGACCCAGGGGTCATAATATAAATCATATACGGTACCAATTTTGATGCACCAGATGCGCATTTCGACAAATTATGTCTCTTCAGTGATGCTCAAACATATATGTAACTTGTACTTTTTTTTCATATTCTCTGTTGCATTTCCATTCTCTTTTCATACCAATTGTATCTTACACGTAAAAGAGTGTTTCTGTCATTACTTATGTCTCTGGCCTATGCGTTAACGCTATCCTTATCACCTATGTTATACACTCGTATTATATCAACCAATGAAAAGCTAACTTAAAGTACTTAATGGTGTAAGCTATATTTTGTATGTAACTATATTTAGTAGCGGCCATGGCTCATCCAGGCCTAATTATGACACCCCCATAGGACATTTGATAGCGCTATGTTGGAAGGCCCTCTCAATAATCATTTTTATTAATAACCCAAGTCGAATAATAACATTTTAATTTGCCATTCAACGCTCAGAGCACTTCCTACCACAGCTTCAGCCTTTTCAAATCATAGGATAACGTACGCCACTTTCCAATAAATGTTCACAGGGTAAAGGCCACTCAATATTTAAGCAAGGCCATGCAGTTTTAAGCAGCTTCCTGTATTTTAAACCTTGTCTATTTCAAAAGAAATAGAGTTTTAGAGATTTATGCTGTTATCATATTTTTGTTATGGTTGCCGTTTTCATCATTGCCACGACAAAAGTGATTGACTCAGTTAACATTGATGTAGATTAGTTGCCAACAGCCATGGATATACGAACCTTTTATAACATTCCGCCATGGTACTTGATTTTCGCGGAAAAAGAATACCTACTTTCCGTTTTGATTGACGCCAGACTTCGACTTCTCCGAAGCCCGGTATATTGTCGTACCTTATTGTTTGTTCTCTGTACCAGAAATGTTCAATCCGTTTCCTTGTTTTAATAGTTTCACATGCGCAATTCCCCGCTTGGACTACAATGTAACTTTTCTAATTAACAGTTGGACACAACTTTTGACATCCGTGATGAATGACGACGTAGAGGTCCAGTTGAAAATCGGCGAAAACGCCGTAAAAAAGGGCTAGCGTTAAAAGAATCTCGTCCCAAAGACTATTAGTTAGGCATAGGCTTCGATAGCATGGAAGCCATGACCTTTAACCTCAGAGGAAATCGAAAAATCCTCAATCCCAACCTAACCTACAGCGTAAACAGACTTACCCCAAGAGAAATGGCGGTGACATCCGCAGACAGAACGGGGGAAAATCATAATGCCGAACACGGGAGACATGAACAATCGTCTGAGAACGCCCCCGACGCCAGCTTCACCCAGGACATCCTGAAACAATGCAACTGGGCCAGCGCCCGATGATGATACATTGTACAACCCACACAAAATGCACAAGCCACGAACGGTATGTACTCTTGGCAGGACCCCCAAATTTACATTAAATTCGTTACTATGCTAAACTCTGCTAATCACTATGATATTGTGGATTTTGTTAGTGCTGGCTGTGACCAGTAGGAGAAAGTCCTATCAAATAATGTAGATGGCAGTAGATTTTCATATCTGGCCTTGCCAAACCCAAATTGGAATTAATTTCCATATCCCAATGTACCGTGGCCGCATTCATGTAAAAACTTCTGCATGACTCCTCTCTAGGGATGATCAAATTCTGGACTATCAGTATCACAAGACACATGTATGAATATTTACTTTTTCCATTTTTGTTAAAGAAGCAACTGTCTATAATGTTAAAAAGTCAGTCTTTAATTCATCGTGCGGAATGGTCATGTAAATTGTTGAAAAGTCATATCTTTTGAAGTTGATATGAGAAAGGCTCTGGGATTTCCAATTCACTAGTTCTTTTGAGTTTTTCAGAATCCACATTTGATTTACACCACTTTTGGCATATGTTGTTTCACAATACGTCTGAAGTTGCTCCTTCACAGCTGTCAAGAATGTGTTTATAAAGAAGCTAAACACAGCTTAGGCCTACAGCATATTATGTATTCTACCCAGGCCATTTCATGAAATACGCACTTGTACCATTAATTGAACACTCCGTTGGTAGCCCACAATTGACTATATCAGGTGCCCAATCTGTTCTTGGCTTATTGGCCTTCTTGCTGAATAAAGGACATATATGGAGTTTACTACATTTATTAGAGCATACAGTCAGATTAAAAACATGATACAATTGCATGTAGAACTGAAATGTCTGTATGGGACGCCCAATTCAATTCAGTATTCTCACATAGGTCGCTTATATTCTTTAACATGTTGAATTTTTACAGGTCTTCTGAGCATGTTCGATCTGATGGAGGGCGGGACGAATAATATTTCTGTGCTGGGCTAAACAAAAATATGTTTTACTTTATTGCTGACATTTATTTTTTTATATCATTTCTATCTCTAAACAACTAGATAAAGGTCAAATTCTATCAAAGATAGGTCTATTTTAAAAAGGAATTTACTATTTCTAATTGAATTAAATCAATATAATATTCTTTACTTTTTCGTTCAAGAACATTTTTGATAATCTGAAGATAGGTCTTAATGTCAAAGAATAGCTTAATTTTAAAAGCAAAGATAACAGTGATCAATCTCGTAAAGTTCAAATAGAATATAAAAACAAGAGTTGGGCAAAACAACAGACCCTTAGAAGCAACACCAGAGGTGGCGATCAGGTGCCTAGGAGGTTAAGAAATTCCCCTGTTGGACGGTCACCACCCGCTGAGTAAGCCCATTGCAATTGATCAGGTTAAACAGAGAATTCCCGTAGTCAAACAAAACTAAATCGTTATAACGACCATAGAGTATTTGCGGAAAATGCTGCCTTGAACGGCGTTACGAGAACACCCTCACAAACAACAAAGTGCATCGTAAGTAGCTTGCTTTCGATCAAAAGTCTAGATCATACACAAAACAACTCATCTGATATCGAAAATAAATTTAGAAACATACACTACCATATACAGGTGATGATGGAACGTTGCTTTCTAATAAGTATGGGAAGTATGACGATAATAAGCTGAAACCGTTCACGTTTGTATAAAGTTGAAGTTATTAGGTTATGCCGTTTAAATGTTCTATGGTTCAATAAAATATTCAAAAAACGAAGCAGCAGCAGACATATGACTCTGTGGTTCCTTTATTTCTAGTCTGCTGGGATATATTAAAAGGAATATGAATGAAAATCAATTATTTATAACGAAAAAACCGTCGTCATATATCGAACATGTTTTGAATTAAAGGCCAACGCTAGAAATTCTCCTATTTTCGTGTAAAGCTTTGGAGAATATTCACTCATAAAGAATATAAAAACAGGTCCAGCTAAACAAAGGAGCACAATTCGTGCCCATGGAATTATCCAACAAAGAAACTGTTTGAAGGACTGAAATCCGAGCCACCAACCTAGCAAAGATATTGTCAATAAAGGAACTCCCTGCATTGCATTGATGTATATCAACATCCACCTAGTTACTAGGTGTAGAATCAGAGCTGACAATTAACCCAAATATAATTTTAGGAATTGGCGATGCACAAATAGATCAATGAATTTTTTTCAATTTCCTTTATTGTTGAAAGAGAGACTGTGTCACCGGTATAAGTTTAACAAAGTCTTGGTCTTTATAATTTATCGTGCCGGAATCGGTCTTGTGAAGATGTTGAAAGAGTCATGTTTTAATTGTGATGTGAGAAAGGTCTTCTGGATTTATAAATTTACTAAAAGGATTAGATAATAACGAATCCGTTTAAAGTCATACAATTATTTCGCAAATTTCTACGGTCCCGCTATAATGACCTTGGTTGGCGTTACAAATTAATCACAAGTCATATGTTGGACTCGATTTGTTTCATACCCTTTGTTAAGACTGCCATTTTCCTACTAGGGAATTTGACGTAACGGGTAATCCGCTTTACTTTAATTTTCGGACTAAGGGCTCACGGCAGGTCGTGTGACCGGTTCAGTGCAGAGGATGCTTACTTCCTCCATGGCACCTGGATCCTACTTTCGCTTGTCGGAGGTCCCGTGTTGCCCAACACTCGATTTTGTATATGTTTTTATTGGATGTATGATTTACGTTTGACACAATGTATTAACGACTCGGCCTTTTTGTATTTAAAGCATTTATTCAATATATAAACTTCCACTTATCAACATATTCACAACCATTAATTATATGATACATTGTCTATCTATTTTAAAGTCATTATGGCTTCAAAACCCAAATGTCTGATTTTTACTTTAAATGTATTTTTTTTATGATCAACATTGCATACACGGGTAAGTAACTTTAAAGAAACTAAAATCAGACACTAACAAAATGCGGACCACTGTCCAAAATACAGAAAATCAACAAATTATAATATATGGATGGCTCATATTGGTAAAAGACTGAGTAGTTTTTAGAAATGGTTGATAACAAAATTTTTATATACAGAGAGAACAAGGTAAACTGTAATATTGATTTGCTAATCAAAATAAGTATATCTATTATTTATGGGATTAGTTGAGGAGTAACAGTAATGAAAAACGTCATTCAAAGATTGAAAGAAATTGTAACCGTGACCCATTTACTTCCCGAGGAGGGGGAAAAATGTATATAGGCTAGTTGCCCTAGAAATGAAATGTTGTAATAACTCGTGTTCTCTGCAATCATCGAATATCCTGATGCCACCAAGGTGACTAGATTCCTGATTGAGTTTAACGAGGGCGCAAGTTTGTGGAGGCATGGGTTCTGGGGGGTGCCAATTTGAGAGGCCCACCACGAAGGCTCTTTGAATCTTCCAGTTTATAACTAGGCTCTGAAGTGGACGTTACTCCCATGTGGATATTTTTTTTTATTTTTTTATATATTCCTGTCATTTTTTGACTCGACTGGTGAAAAAATAATTAGAGTGTTTTTTTTTTTTTTTTTTTTGAAAAAAAAGAACAAAAAATAAAAAAAAAAAAAAAAAAAAAAAAAAAAAAAAATAAAATAAAAAAAAAAAAAAAAAAGAAAAAATATAATCATCCCCTGAATTTTTAAAAAAGTAAAATTAAATCAAAACCAGATTCTTGTGAAGTGTTTTAGTTTTTTTTTTCCGTTGAGGGTCGGAACAAAAAATTTTGAAAATATTAGAGGTAGTGACCGCCCCCCCCCCCCCCCCCCCCCCCCTCCCTCTAATCCGTCACTGGCTCCCACCCAAGGAAGGCAAATTTATAACAACATTCCATGTAAATATTTTATTTTATAATTAAATATAGAAAAACTTTGCCATTCCTTCAAATCACATGACCTTCCACAAAGTTTTAGTCGTATAATTGCAAAGTACATAATAGGAATTTGTGTTTTCAGGCGCGCCAACATAATAATGAATGCAGCTCGTACCGGAAAAATGGAAACCGGATATATTTATAATTCATTAATTAAATTCAGGACTCCTGTCTACCGTAACCTCTTGTTAGAGTGCACCATAGGAGATAGTAAACTAACATTCCAGTTTCCCTTTCAAAGTCATTCAAAGCACACCCGTTCAACACAGTCGTCTGCAATCCGGGACTTGTTCCGAGAGACGGAGAATTCCGGTACAGGTTCCGGAGGAGGCATGGGTATTCCGAAGGAGGTATATAGTAGCCATTTTGTAAAATACGGGTTCATTAGAAAGCCAAAAGATTCGCTGAGTGAGGACGCGGAAGATGATTCGACCCTCCGGAAACCCAAAACGCGCTGTCTTACGCTGGCAGTGTCATAGTCAAAAATACTTATCGTTTTCTCATTCCTTTAGGTGGATTACTAAATTTTGTAGGTTTTCTGGCCGAAAGACTCCTCGCGGCTAAAACGTCCGTACCGTGAAGATGATGCGGGCTAGTTCACTACTCAAGTGCTTCATGCTTTGTTCCGACATGGGTAACTAACATAGTATCTCCTTCTCGCATATATCCACAGTTCTCAATAACGGTGAACACCTTGTTCATGGATAACGATTCCGCTTTAGTGTTCTTTCTGGATGGATGTTTAACCTGTAGCGATACATGAAGCTGATAACATAA
>CAJDSM010000127.1:26138-58390 GCA_903981925.1 Ostrea lurida
TCTCAGGGGACATTAGAGTTGCCGAAAATTACCTCGCCTTGTTGAACGAGTTATCGAAACACCCTCCAACAACAAGTTGCTCGTAAGTAGCTTGCTTCGATCAAAATACTGATCATACACAAAACAATCTCTTGTATATCGAATAAATTTAGAGACATACACACCATATGCAGGTGATGATGGAACGTTGCTACATAAGTATGGGAAGTTGACGATGATAAGCTGAAACCGTTCCGTTTGTCATAAAGTTGAGTTGTTAGTTTGCCGTTAATGTCTATGTTCAATAAAATATTCAAAAACGAAGCAGACATATAGACTCTGTGGTGTCCTTTATTTCTAGTCTGCTGGGATATATTAAATGGACATATGAATGAAAATCATTATTATTAATCGAAAAAACGTCGTCAATATATCGAAATGTTGAATTAAAGGCCAACGCTAGAAATTTCTCCTTTTCGTGTAGAAGCTTTTGGATGAATTTTACCTCATAAGAATATAAAAACAGGTCAGCTAACAAAGGAGCACAATTCGTGCCCATGGGAATTCCAACAGACTGTTGAAAGACCTGATCGCCAAACACTACAAAGATATTGTCAATAAGGAACTCCTGCATTGCTTTGATATCAACATCACAGTACTAGTGTGTAGAATCAGAGTGGACATTACAAAATAATTTTAGGAATTAGGCTGATCACTGAGATAATGAAATTTTTTTCAATTTCCCCATTTTTGTTTGAAGAAGCACTGGTCACCAGGGTATAATTTAACAAAGTCTTAGGTCTATAATTTACGTGCGGAATGGTTTGTAGAAATGTATGAAAGAAGTCAGTTTTTAATATTGTGATGTGAGAAAGGTTCTGGATTTACAAGATTTACTAAAAGGAATCAAGATATATAACGAAAATCCGTTATAAAGTCATTCAAAGTTTCGCAAAATTCTGACGATAGTCGCACTACATAGACGCTTGTGTTGCGATTACTAAATAATCACCTAAGTCATGCAATGTGGACTGATTTTGTTTCATCCCCTATTATGTTAGACTGTCATTTTGCCTACTAGATTCTGACGCAACCGGGTATTGTCGTTTACGTTTAATTTCGGATCTAAGGGCTCGACAGGTCCAGACGGGCATGTGAACACTCAGTCCTGAAGTTCAAGGAGTTCCAGCAGAGGATCTTATCCTCCATGGCAACCTGATCCTACTTCGTTTGTCGGGGTCCCGTGTTGCCGTATCACTCGATTTTGTATATTGTTTTTTTTTGGATTGTATGATTACTTTGACACAATATGTAAGACTTCGCCTTTTTGTATTTAAAGCATTCTACAATATATAACTTCCACTTTCAAACATTCACAACATAATTAATGATACATGTTCTATCTATTTTTAATCAATTATGGCTTCAAAACCCCAATGTCTGATTTTTACTTTTAATTATTTTTTTTATATCCACACTTGCATACACGGGTAAGTAACTTTAAAGAACTAAAATCAGACACTACAAAATGCGACCCTGTCAATAACAGAAAATCAAAATTAATATGATTGGCTTCATTTGGTAAAGACTGTAGTAGTTTTAGAAATGTTGATCAAATTTTTATACAGATGAAACAAAGGTACATGTATATTGATTTGTAATAAAAAAGTATATCTATTATTTATGGGGATGAGTTGAGATAACAGTAATAAAAGTCATCAAAGTATTGAAAGAAATGTAACGTGACCTTTCTTCCGAGAAAAATTGTTATCAGGGCTAGTTGCCCTAGAAATGAATGTCGTAATAACTCGTGTTCTCTGCAATCATCGAAATATTCTATGCACCAAGGGACAGATCCATGATTTGAGGTTAGAGGGGGCGCAAGTTTGTGAGGCATTGGTTCTGGGGGCCATTTGAGGCCCCCGAAAGCTCTTGAATTTTCCAGATTTTATAGGGCTTGAAGTGCGTCTCCCATGTGGTATTTTTTTTTTTTTTTTATATATTCTGTCATTTTTGACGTGGTGAAATAATAGGTGTTTTTTTTGAAAAAAATATAAATCATCCCACTATTTTTAAAAAGTAAAATTAAATCAACAGATCTTGTGAAGTTTTTTTTCCGTTGAGAGTCGACAAAATTGAAGAGCTCCGACAGCAAATATTGAAATATTTTAGAGTAGGCCCCCCCCCCCCACCCCCCCCCCCCCCCCCCCCCCCCCCCCCCCCCCCCCCCCCCCCACCCCCCCCCCCCCCCCCACCCCCCCCCCTCCTCCACCCCCCACCCCCCCCCCACCCCCGCTACCCCCCCCCCTCCCCCCCCCCCCCCCCCCCCCCCCCTCCGTCACTGGCTCCCCAGGAAGAAATTTAACACATTCCACTTAAATATTTTATTTTTAATTAATATCAGAAAACTATTGCACAGTTCCTTCATCACATTGACTTCACAAAGTATGTATAATTGCAGTACATAGGAATTTTGTTTTCAAGCAAAATAATGAATCAGCTCGTACCGGAAATGAAAACCATATATTTAATTCATTAAATGTAAATTTCAGATCTCCTGTCTACGTAACCTTGGTTAGGATGCACATTGGAGATAGTACAATACTCATTCAGTTTCCCTTCAAAGTCATTCAGCACCCGTTCAACCTCGTCTGCAATCCGGACTGTTCCGCAGACGGAGTAATCCGGTACAGGTTCCGGAGGAGGGCTTGGTTTCCGGAGCGAGGTATAGTAGCCATTTTGTAAAATACGGTCATTGAAAGCAAAAGTTCTGCTGGTTGAGGACCGGAGATATTGACCCTCCGAACCAACAAACGCGCTGTCTTCGCTGGCAGTGTCATAGTCAAAAATACTATCGTTCTCTTCTTTAGGTGGATCTAAATTTTGTATTCTTGCGAAAGACTCCTCGCGTAAAACGTCCGTACACGCTGAAGGATGCGGGCTGTTCACTACCCAGTCTTCTATGCTTTGTTCCGACATGGTAACTACATGTATCTCCTTCTCAGCAATATCACAGTTCTCATACGTGAACACCTGTTCATGTGTCATCGCTTTAGTGTTTTCTGGATGGTGTTTACCTGTAGCTGATGTAGGGACCTTCGCTGTTGGAGCGACCGATGTATGAGGGGTATATTTAGGAGACGTCTTTTCATTGATGAGAGTTGGATTGTTGGAATGTCCCTTTGAAAGAGTTATTCCTTTCCGCCATCTTTGCCTATTTAACTGCTTATCAGCTTTCTGTAAAATAAAAATATGCTTGTTACAAATTCAAAAGTTGAAGAGGGTGCACAGTGAAGAGGCAAGTACAATTCATACTCTGTTAGAATCATATTTTAGATACACCATTTTGTCTGAGAAATTTGGCGTATTTCATATAAAGCATGTCGAAATCGCCATTCTACCCTGTATGAGTCTGCAAAACTGTATATAAGCTTGAAGAATTCCTGCGAGTCTAATTCCGAGGCATTTTCGCCAAACATCAAACACACAGAGGCATACGCTGTCTCCATTTTATGAAACTCTTCGAGAATTTTACAACACACTGGTGACATCTCCTTTTGGAATAGCTTTTAGAAGGTTAAAGATTCTTCATTTGTTGTTATTGCATTCCAACCTTAATACATGTACATTGGAAGGAAGCGTACAAAAATGTATGTTTGTCTAGATGTTTGATGACGATTAATGGTTTATCTACACTTTGATATGAAAGGATACAGTAAGGCGTTGACAGCAGGTCTGGTTGATTTCTTGTTGTAGGATGGTCATGCAAATATTCACGTCTTTAACGGACGCTGCCAATGACTGAAATGATGCTAGAAAAGAAAGTATCGCAGGTCATATGTTGCAACTTTTGATCTTTTCAATTTGCACTGTATACTTTTTCATTTGTATCGCATATTTTTTATGTTGTATGATTTTTTTTCTTTCATTTGCATGGTATATTTTCAATTTGTATTGTATACTTTTTCGTTTGCATTCCATGTTAATATGACATAGTTGTTTTCGTTTGGCAAGATCTTAATTGTAATAAGTGTATTTCCTGTCAATCTGGTTTTATCACAAAATATATTCCGTGAAATCATTGATAAATTTACGACTTTCTACTAAAACTTCAAATGTATCAATATTCTAAACTATTGCTTCCTGAACTTACATGGATAATTTAGGAAAAAAACAATTTAATAAATCGATTGTAACACGTGATATGTACGTCTTAGGTATTTATACATGTAAATGCATAGATTAACCGTATCTCACTATCGACTTATTACTGATTTCTTCACAATATAGATTTTAAAAAATTAGACTGCAAATGAAAATTATATACAAACAAATGGAAAATATACCTTAAATGAAAATAAAAATTATATAATATTAATGATATTTTTACAATACGAATGAACAATCATAAATTACAAAAGAAAAAATATATACAATACAAATGGGAAAAAATAAAATATTACAACGTTTAACCTGCCATAAGAAAAAGTAATTTACGTTGATAAACCAAATAACACCTACGTGCACGTGAACTTATGGAAAGTAAACACATTATATGTACATCTATGATACCCCCCCCCCCCCAACTGTACATTTGCAGTGAATCTTTGATATTTAAAAAGGTAACGCGACCTCCATAATTAAAAGCTTTCTTACACATTGAATTACCTGTAGTGGTATTGTGAAGGTCAAGGTCATCGTACCAGTTGTGATCTTCATAATAGTGACGCACTACAAGTTCTGCGATGTATTCAAGTAGGTTTAGTGATCTGTCTCCCGATCGAATTTGTTCTAACTGATAACAAAAAATTATACCCGTTACATAGGATATATAACTATGAATTTTCTATCTTGTAACTGGATTTCTTGAAATTGTGTTCCTTTCCGATCGAGAATATTTCTCTATTTGTGTGATCTGTTCGTCTGTCTGTAGTGTTTCTTATATCACCATGTACCACTTTGTATATTGATATGCATGCACGTAGTACCATTTTCTAAAACTGAGAGGGAACAGCTGAAGAAGCTGACCTCACAGTTTTCTATCAATATAAATTGGCGAAGTAAACAATGTGTTAAACGTAATCCATAGTCCCGCAAAAAACGATATTACAAGTTCGAGTGTAGGGCATACAGCGGACCTCGCGGAAAAAAGCGAAGGTCAGGATTCAAGGTGCCATGGAGGAGAAACCATTCTCCGCTGTGATCGGTCACACCCGCCGTGAGCCCTTAGTCAAAAGAAGGAAACTGGATTACCCGTTGTCAAATCTAGTAGGAACAATGACAGTCTAACAAAGGGTATGAAACAAATCAGTTCAACATATGACTAGTGGATAATTTGTAACCGCAAAATAGGTATTTATAGCCACCGTAGAATTTGCGAAATGATGACTTTAACGAGGAATCGTTATAACCCTGCAACTTCAACCTTTTAGTCACAGTGCACCTCACTTTAAAAAAGTCCTCATACGCATGGCGTGCTCTTGCGTATCGAATCAACCTGGGAGACATACACATCCTAAGCAGGTGTATAGTGGTATATTACTACATTAAAAATGGAAAGATTGACGATTTGCCAAAGTAAAAGTCATTCACGTTTATTTCATATAAATGTATTTAAGTATTTATGTAAAAATCACATTCAATATCTTGTAATTACGAGAAAAGATCTCGATATTATGAGAAAATTTATCTGGAAATTACCAGAAAATATCTCGTAAAAACTGGGTACACTAAACATAGAACATCGGCCCTGTCAGCACGTAAAAAAAAAAGTTATGTTATCTTATATCCTATTGGGTCTAAACATTTGTTCAAGACCTCCTGTGTATAGAAATGACTTTTGTTTCGGAAAAATGCACGTGCGCCTTCTAAATATAGAGTCCGAAACCGAAGCAGTAATCCGGATTTTCATAAAATTTACTGTTTTTGCTACGTTTCAATAAAGTTTTCTCTATGACCACAGCCATGTATGTATACCAAACTTTCATGAATATATCAATATTTTAGCTTGTAGATTTAAAATAACACAAGTAAATTTAAGTACAAATGGTTGCGGCCAAGTTTATGTTTAACAGTGGGCTGACTAATCACGTGCAATTAACACCGGAATTACAGAATATGGAATACTTTGCATACACAAATACGATAGTTTAACTTTATTATAAGCTTATATATTATCGATGTAAATGTTGATTAACTATTGGTGTAGAAGCTTGTAAACAAAGTAATTCATCGTTTTAATTTTTTCCTTTGTACTTTAAATGCATGAATAAGCTTTCACTCAATTGTCTAATCTCTAACTATATTAAATGGTCTACTTGGCATGCTTCGATCGAAAAAATATCTCTCTTATCTTTAAAATAGAAAACAATGATGGAAAAAGAATAGGAGCGCGTACATAGGAAAATATTATATAACAAATATTTCTCGTATATTTACATGATACTAATACAAAAAGGCGAAGTTAACATTTGTCAAACCGTAATCATAATCCAAAAAAAATTATACAAAATCGAGTGTAGGGCAACACGGACCTCCGACAAAAGCGAAGGTAGGATCAGGTGTCATGGAGGGAGAAGCATCCTCTGCTAACTGGTCACACCCGCCGTGAGCCCTTAGTCGAAATAAAGTAAACGGAATTACCCGTAGTCAAATCTAGTAGGGAAATGACAGTCTAACAAAGGTATGAAACAAATCAGTCAACATATGACTTCGCAAACAAGGTCATTATAGCACCGTAGAATTTGCGAAATGATGACTTTAAACGAGATTCGTTATAACCCTGCAGCATCAACTTTTTTGTTAGTAGTTGGCCTCGCTTTAAAAAGTCCTCATACGCATAGCATGCTCTTGCGTATCGAATCAACTGGGAGATATACACACCATAAGCAGGTGATATGTGGTATATTACTACATAGAAATGGAAAGTTTAGTTAAATTTCTTGACAATCACACCCAGAGAGAGAGAGAGAGAAGAGAGAGAGAAAGGAGAGGAGAGAGAGAGAGAGAGGGAAGAGAAGAGAGAAGAGAGAGAGAGAGAGAGACCCACGCCCTTTCCCAAATGAAATTCGCCGTTTTGCTCTAAAAATCATGGAGACATTTACTCTCTCGCTATATCGGTTTTGCAAAATAGTGGGGAAGGAGAGGCATTCACCCCCAATATATCTTACGTTGTATGTGGAAATAACTTACTTTGCATGTACAATTAACGAAAAGTTAAACATTGTCAGTAAGCCCCCCCCCTTCCCCCTTCTACATGCATTTCTATTGTGAACCAAAACATACCAGTGGAAGTGACGCCACTCTGAATCCAAACGCTTGTTTTCGGCTTCCATTAATGAAATTACCAACCGCTAAGATGATCTTAAATAAAAGAATTTTCATAGAATGAACATTGATATCTGGGTATTTGTCAGGGAATGCTATAATTGATTTTAACAACTCTGCAATGTAGATTAAGTTTACCTCGAAAACTTTCTTCAGTTTTGTGCATCGAAGCAAACTGGTCGACATCTTCATTAAGTCTGAGATTGGCTGATAAATGTAAACAAAAACAATACAGAATATTACAAATCATAAAGATCAGTTGCCATAGTAGTGTTGGATCACACACACAATACGTTTCTTACCTGTAAAAGCGTTTCAGCCATGCGAGGAAAATTCTCCATAAAAATCATCAAGCGTAAACGATCCTGAAGTCTGGCAATGGACATCAACTAGAAAGGCAAAGATAACGAATAGAGATCAAACTCGAAAGTCCCAGATAGAATACAGAACAATTTAAAAGTTGGGCAAACATGGACCCCTGGACACACCAGAGGTGGGATCAGGTGCCTAGGAGGAGTAAGCATCCCCTTCGACCGGTTACACCCGCCGTGAGCCCACTGTCTTGATCAGATGAACGGAGTAATCCGTAGTCAAATCAGTGTATGAAAAACGGCTTAAGAGAGTAAAGACCTTATAATATCCTCGTAGCTAAAATTCATTTTATCTTAGACTATCACAGGTTTTACTACATGTAAAGGCAAAGATTATAAACGAACAGTGATCAATCTCGTAAGTATATAATAGAATACAAAAACACGAGTTTTTTGACAAGGTGCTCTAACTCTATTTTGTTGTCATCGTCTAGGTCCATCACTCCGTGCATGCCCTATTGTAATGTGTCTGCATCTATAGACACTACATATACCCCATGGTTTAACAAGTTTTTATAAGAAAACTTACTTGCACCAACATTTGCTCTGCTTCATCCAGTTCCTCAAGCTGAAAGTCCAACTCCATAATGGTTCTCATCTGTAAGTGAATGATAATGATTGGTTTTGAAAGCAAAACGTTCACATTATATATACATCAAGCACAACATAACATCCAATTATTTAGTAAATGTGTTTTGCCCGTTATTATAACCTCAATTTCACTCGGAATGAATTTGAGAAGTAATTCGGCATTGTCAGGTAACAGTGCGTCCACGTCATACTCCTCGATCAATTCTTTTATCTCAATTGGAGATCGTCCGATTTTCTTCTGCAGAATGGCTGAAAAGAAACCTAATGCTATATTTTGTAAAATTTATTAATTTAGTGGCAATTGGTATTGAAATGAGAAAAAACCCAATTTAGTCTGGCATTTATCCATACATGTATCTCTTGCCTTTTGCAGAATATACTTACAAAGATTCTTGGCTCTTGAGGATTCCATAAACCGAATTTTCGATTTTGAAGTCCCTTCTCTTGGTGCTAAAAATCATGTGGACATAAAATTACTGCCAGCTTTTAACTAAGTCTTGAAGTATTAATTACAATTGCATATGTTTTCAAAGAGGAAACTACCAACAAATGTATATTTACAAGGTATATTTACATAATAAGATAATCTTTGTAATTTAATTTTTAATCATTTGTACAGTGTACGGTATGTAGTACAACTTAAACACTTTAGCTGTAATATGTTTACTTTTTACAGGTAACCAATCTTTGCTTACGTTTGGGACAATCTTGTTTTGGTTCTTGGCCAATCTTGAAGCTGTCTTCCAGTTCAAACAATTCTATTTCTTCCAATATTCTCTCGTAGTTAAGACTCTGGAATATATTTTCAAACAAAGCTTTCTTCCAGTGGATAATTCCTTGACATTTCAAATCAAACAATTACAAAATTTTCATTTTTATCAACTCCACAAAATTAATCAATCTAACAAGCAGGCATTGCATAATTACCTTGAACATTGTGTTTTCTACATCCCCTATCACAACCCAATTCAAATATGGCATGTTTGCTCGTGGAGAAAAGGGAACTTTTTGATCTTTATTTTCATCATCACGACACTCTTCTGAAAGTTAATTGCACATATATCAAAGTACATGTGCTATTAAACATATCTAATTTGGTATTTTGATGCCGGATATATCTCAGACTACAATCACTGTATATCAACAATCTAACAACAAACGGCATGATTTCAGCTTCTCCGTCGTCAACTTCCCTCCCATATCTTATGTAGTAACATTACATAATCACTTGCTTTATGATATATAGTATATATATATATAATATTATATATATATATATATATATATAATTAATATAATATATATAATATATATATATACTAATATCACTGAATCGAATATGTAGAGCTTATCTGCGTATGATCAGTTGTTAAAATCAAAGGAGTGCTACTGCACAAAAATGTTGATATGAAGGATTTCACAATCACGTTTAAAATTCAGCATTTCGCAAAATTCCCATCGTTATAACGATCTAATTTGCCTGTACAACCAGTCATTAGGTCATATGCTGTTTGCCGTATTTCATACCAATTGTTTACCTGTTCTTTATACACTGATTTTGACTACGGATTTCTCCGTTTTGCTGATCAAGATATAGGGCTCACGGCAGGTGTGATCGGTCGACAGGGAATGCTTACTCTTCCTAGGCACCTGAACCCACCTCTGGTATATCCGGGTGTCCATGTTTTCCAGTTCTTAATTTTTATTCCGACCGTATAGGATTTATGACATTGATCACTATTCGTTATCTTCACCTTTTCATTCTGCACAGCAATACAATTCTATCATGGGTGAGGCAGAACAATTTTGGAATCGCCCCAATTCTGGCGTTTCTGTGCTAAACAGGGAGAGGGGAATAGTTTTCCTATATATAATCAAACTGTGTGTTAAATATGTAAATATTATAATTATGTTAAATATATAACCCTACTAAATGTATAAGAATAAGATGGCATTGGATCTTTGTTGTGCTGTATTTAAAGGGTGGTTGAGACTGAGTGATGGATCGCAGACACATTTAATTTGTGCTACTTCCTAGATTGCTCTTTCCTTATGCTACATACATTGTACATGCAAATGTGTGAACAGGAAAAAATTCTCCAAGACTGCGTTAAATAAGAGTATCATGTATTTCAAGCTGCACAATTTTTGTAAAAATATATTTAAAGCATAAAATACTGGTATGCATTCTGCAATGTGAAACAATGACGAATTGACTTTTGTGATTTACATGTAGTATCGAGTTATGATGTAGTTGAAAAACTGTAATTCTAGAGGGGGATTGGGACACACCAGATTTACTCCTGGTAAAATCCTTCCACTTACATCGCCGTTTCTTCTGAGCACAATTGAGGCCATATATCTTGCATCACCGTTTGAAAATTTTCAATGCCAAACAAATGTCTAACATATTTTCCATTACATTTGTGTCCAAAGATACTTCATTAAAACCCTGTGAACTAAAACTCCCAGTTTCAAATAATTTTGTTTGTTGACGTTACCATGTTAGGCTGTCAGTTAATTGGAACCCCGTTAAGATAGGAATTTTTCTGAAGTATTTGATACGGTGATGCAAGAGTACATCAAAAATAGGACTGCTATCGTGCGCAGAAATATAACCGTGCTGTATAAGCTGTGGATCTGTAGTTCCCTGGTAACCCCCCCCCCCCCCCCTGTTCTCTAGTTAGTTATAATGGTACATTTACAATGATATGACCGATTTTCCAATGTCTTTTTAAAAATCGTTAAAGATCTTTAATTTCACCATTTTGCTAACCATGCTATTTACTCACCGTGGTGAATTTCTTCTTTGTTTTGTATTGTTTTAAGTTCTTGCAGGCAAGCAGAAAGGCTTTGAAGTGCTGGCGTTTGATCTTGAACACTTTGTACATGAACATGGACATTAGCAGTTACTGAAGGTTTATTCTGGACATGCATGCCAGTCGTCTTTTCAGGCCTAGGCCCATCAGGAATGTGGCGAGATCGAGGCTGGTGATTGAGAGTGGTTGGTGGGGGTGGCGGGGGAGGCGGTGCAGGCTTTGTTTTCACTGATATGGGTTTGTCTGGCGGTGAACACTGATTTAGAGACACAAGTTGAATATACATTATTATAAGAAATATATACATGTATCTTTGGATGAATTTGAATTTTCATATTGTTTCTGATACGATGAAATGCAGTACCTGTAAATTAACTTGATTTCTCAGTGTTGTAATCTACAAAAGTCACAATGCAAATATAAATTAACGGATATAAACTGAAGAATTTCTCACACATTATGTTTTCGAAGATGTCTGTGTAACCAAACCTTTTCGTGCAATGCTTTATTCGTCTCAATAACAGCGTCGACATCAATTTTGCTGTTCTGAAAGTCAAGGATTTCTTTCACAAAATCGTATTTTTCCGGAACTTTGCTGTCTTCTGTCATCTAGAGCAATAAGAAAAGCAAACTTTATTTTCATATTCTTTAAATCAAATGCAATTTCATTTACTGAGTCTACGTGTTGACGTAAGTACAAAAAAATATTGCACCAAGTACTACTCATCAACTGCAATTGACCTTTTCATTCAATCAAATGGAAGTAACTTTTGAATAGGAATTATAACTATCGTATTAAGAACAAATATATTAGTTTTTATACTCAGTATTCTTTCCGAACTGAGAACCCCAACATACTCTTAAGAGGAGATCAGGGTCCACTCCCGCCATTTCTAATTCGGTCTGCAGGAAGACTTTGATGTTGGAATTAGGAGCGAAGGCAATTAAAGAATTCAAAAACCTCATACAGCAGACCTATAGAAGTAGAAAATGGAGTTATTGAATTGTTAAATCATATTACTCAAGATATTCAGCAAGTATTATATGTAAATTAATTGAAATGGCGAGAACATAAATTTGATAAAGATCATGAATTGAATGAAGATAGGAGACTAAATTCACTAAGCATGTCATTAAGTAGGAACCTGGAAGGAGAAAGAATCATCTGATCGTGACGTAAGCATGTTGACTAGGAATTTGAATTTGACAGGTTCGCAGTTTTTCAGACGAAAGTATGTGAAACAGTCGATATTTCTGCTGAATCCGCCGGGCTCTCTCAGAATCAAACTCATGATCTACAAAAACAGCATTCTTTCAATACAGACTTCAATTTAAATGACAATGTTTTATTCATGCTTCGAAGTCTCATTACTTTATCTTTTACTTTCGTGTTAAGATTTTTCAACAGCTATAATCATGCACCATTCTAGTTTATATTTGGAGTGTGGCTTTCTGAGTTGTTCAGGAACGTAACTAGCTGAATATCAATTTGTAATATTTAAGTATACATTCATAAAATAGGCCGGTATAACGAAGATACACCTTCGTCATTGACCACATAAAATCAATAGAAAATCACGTAATGCAAAGGACTTAGATGGCTAATTAAGTAATCTGGGCGGACACTGTAGCTAAGAAATGATTGTATTTCTTCATTATAACGATCAATAAGGAAGGCTAATGACAGACAGCCATTCGGATATTAATCTAACCTCCAATGCCGAGAGTCGAGACTTCGTGTAGGAACTCATTAGTGCGGAGGCAACGCTCTCTAGTCCGTAAGCCGAGTCCAGTAAGATTTTGCTTGCCACCTACAATTAGCCAGTAAATGACCAGGTGAAAAACACTAACTAGGCATCGATTGCAATGATGTCATTAATCATCTCAATCTGCATTTTGTTGCAGAGTAAACATAGTAAATCTGATTCATCCGACTATTTATTTTACCTGGGCGCGGAGGCAAAATTTGATGCAAACCAAGCAATCGAATTCGTCTGTCTGTAACAAAATAAATCCAACTTCAGTCGCACCCACGATTTGACGAAACATCTCTCATTTTAAAAAGTGAAGAATGTGTTTATACCAGTAAGCGCTTCCTGCTTTGAGCTCTTTCTTTTGATGGAACTGATGTCATTTCTTTTGCGGTCTTCTGAGTGTTTCGCAACAGCGTCAGCAGTAACGTTAGTCCGTCGTTCTCTTTCTTGCAAAAGTCTTCGATAAACCTAAAAAAAAAGGAGGGATTAAATGTTTCTTTACCTACTTTAGAATAAGGAACAATGGATGCTTTTTGGGGGGTTTTAAACTTACAAACTCTGGTAGCTTTAACTACAATGTTTTTAACAATCCATCAATTATGCATAAGATATCAAATTAAAGTGATTAAGTCAGAAAAAGAGAATCCGTGTCGGGAACAAAGTTACACAAAATCTTAAATGATGTTCCTTTTACAGTATTTTGTTATTAATGTTTGTTAGAGAGCAAAACACGCGTTTTTCTACTTCCATTCTTGCACTGGTTAGAACACGATGCAGTGTTTCGATTTTACAAAGGTTCAGTACCATTGGTAGGACATTTTCAGGTCTAGTCGAAGTTTCTGCAGAAGATACGACACTGGATGGGCAGGTGCTTGTTTGTTGTGGTCGTTAGCAGCCAGGAAAATACTCTCCTTATCATCACAGTACTGACGCAGATGCTCCACGTACATATCTACACAGTAGATCGGTGCTCTTGTTTTCTAGAAAAATATTGTTGAGTGAACATTGCATTCAGTATATATATGCTTAAGTTTATACTATATATTTTCTTGGTTGCAGGGGATTCCAGTTTACACCAACTTTCCAAATATTGTTTTACTATGATGATGCTCGCATTTGTTAATCACGCAAAGAACCACGTCATGCATTTCTCTTTTTATGATATTATATAGTATAAAATATCATTTTCGTCATGTTCAGAAATCTTTAGTATTTCTCCTTATACTCTATTTGCAAAATTTTTAGTGAATCTTTAGAAAATTCATTTGAGAGAATATCCACGTATATGATTAGCGGTTTTTCTAACATTGGGGTGAAAAATAAAGTACGCAGAAAGAAACAACTTTGATTGCTTTCAATACCCTACCTTATTAAACAACATATTCCATTTTTCTTCCAACTTCTCTAGTCGGGCCCTTCGTCTTTCCTCTGCCCGGGGCGAGGTGGGGGTCGTCATTACCTATAACGAGACCATGTACTGCTCATCGCATTGTCATTTATATGGACCTGGCGTGCCCCTGCTAAAACATTCCGTCTTTTTAAATCTCTGAACGAAACGCTCTTATTAACAGATCATTAAAAACTGTGGACATGGTATGAAATAATATTGAAAGATAAAATCCCGTTGAATCACGGTTTAACTTATCAATACAATATCTATTTCCGTATTCGGAGTCTATTGTAACAGTTACATTTTCTGACATTTTTTGTTCTGGGGGAGCTTTAAATTCCAGAAGAAAGAAGCAGACGAGGTCTTGTACCATTTATCTATCTCCTGGCACGAAAGAGCTTAATCACGCAGTAATTTGACATGGAAGCTTTTCTTAATGACTTCAACCATCCTTAACGGTATTGTCAACATAGGAATCTTTGTTTGGCAAATTGTTGGATCAATTAATTAAAAATGTTTACAAATACATTGTTTACGTACATTCTATTTGGCCTTATTTAAAATTTGAATTATTGTTCAATAACAGCAACTATTTACCTATACATTAATCCAGTGATATTCAAGAAATTTGAGATATTTCGAGCAATTTTTCAGATTTTTAAGCCCACTGACCTAATTCCATGTTTTTTCTATAAGTACGAGAATATACTATGAAATCCTGGTCTCCATGAATATGTCATACAAAGTAGCAAAAATTGTTTAGTATTTTTCTTTCAGTGTCTCAGTCATTACGATATACACTATACAGTCACCAATGTCAGAGGCATTACAATGAACTTCTTTGACACGTGATCTATGCACCTTAAACGGAGAGGGTTTATATGTTTTCAAACCTCTGCGAATCAGAACTGAGGTGAAAGTTGTGACTGAATGATACCAGTTTTAACAATTGAAATTTATACAAAAGGTTATTTCTTTGGTCTATGTACCAAATTAGCACTCTCAAACACAAGCACAATAGATAGGAATATTTTTTAAAATCTCTCACAACCTGACACAATTGAAATTGGATACATTCAATGTCATTGGCAGTACTTTCGCAGACAAGAAAAAAAAAATCAGCAAATTCATGAGAACATTGAAACAACGATAGTTTTTTCCCTTTGTGATAAAATCTTGCGAAACAATAAGCATTTGATGTAATGGTAAGGGCATGTAAAATTTTAAATGGAGTTGACTTACGTAAAAGATTTATTCCCAGTAGAACATGTTCATATCTGTTTCTTTTAGTTATAAATAAAGTACGAGGGATGAAACGACAGAATTCCTCTTCAGGTCCGAGTTTTGATTGTATAATCGTACATTGTATTAGACTCGGACATTTGTTCTAGACAAAAATTGCCTAACCAAAAAATAAAGTTGAAACACGATTTCTAATGGAAACGATAATTCATTTTTTTTTTCAGTAATAGAATTTGGGAAAATTGCCTATTTTCACACTTGTCAATTTTGAGATTAATAAGCGGTATTGATTACATGTCTGTGTTTTGACGGATTCTTAACATATCCGTAAGATTTACGACTACCGCCATTCTTCTTGTGTTATATACATGTCAAAAAATAAACGAAAAATATAGACAAGAAACCAATGTCTTTTTCCCTCAGAGATCTGATTAGTGCCAATAACGATTTTTTTCTTAATCACTTGTTATATATGTAATTAGCGAAACAAATATTTTCATGTCAAAAACGAAAAGCCATTGCAAACTGTTCCCAAATACAATTCCCTAGAAACCATGTGTAATCTGGGTACTTCAGAATACTACTGTTCCTTTTCAGGTCTCCAATCTCCGCTTTTAAAGAGTGCTTCTATAAAATCTCAGCTTGTTACAGATAAAAACACCCTATTGAAGTTTTTGACTGTTTCCTTGTTTGGGCCGATTAGCTTTATTCACGAAATCCTGTCAATCTGCAAGTTGCTCGGAAAGAATTTTAAACGACAGGAATTCAACTGCATCCCGTTACAATCAGAGGTAGTTATAGAATTGTGGTTGAGCTGATACGATTACAGCTCAGGGGCGTTTTTAATGCCTACTAAAATTAAGAGGATACCCTTACGGAGATTTATTAAATGTCAGTCCATTTCATCAGATGGCAGTCAGAACGTATCCCCTCCTGAGAATCTATCAAAAGTCCACAATAATTTCACATGGAAAACTGCAGTGAAAATCTCTCTCTCTCTCTCTCTCTGCTCTTCTCTCTCGTCATTGATATTATTTATAATTAAAATAGTTGGATTACTTACATATAGGATTTATGAGACGATTACTGTTGTTTATAGAACCGGGATGCCCCCCCCCCCCCCACCCCCCCCCACACACACACACAAACCTAATAAAATGACGACTTGATACTAGATATTTTCAGTGGAAATTCTTCACAAAGCAACACGAAGAATTATTGTGTATTTCAGTTCAAGTTATTAGATATTTTATTTATTCAAATCACAAGCCTTACTTTACCGAGAATTTACATTGACATGTATTCATGAAACCTGCGAAAGTAATCTCTTCAAAAATTGTTAGTGCGAAGAATATTTTTCTGCCGTTTTACATATACTAGAGACGTAAATATTTATATCTTTAAGAATTTTCTTCTAATTCATGGAAAAATATCCCTACTTACTAAAACTTGGTTGCGTCCCTCTTTTCGCTGTTTCAGGCATACACTGACCATGGGAGGGAGGAGTAGTCTTGTTTAATACACACATGTAGATAAACAGGTGACATTGTATACTGGGGTTTGTCAAAGGAGTCACAAGTAGGCTTCAACTATTCAACAGGTATCCGCACCGGGCCACGTTAGTACGACCCTGAGGTAAGATGTTAACTAGTCCCATCAAGAGAAAACGGACGCACAAAATTGCCGTAGAATCTTGCGGCCTCTCGAGAAATATTTTTCTCCTTTAAATAAACAACCCCCGTTGTAAGTTTTGTAAATAATTACTTCAGACCCAAACACAATGATGTTTCATTTTACTGGTTTAAAAGTCAATTGAAAATTTAAATTGCGAGTAAAGTGCAGCGACATTGTTCCTAGCATGTGTTAACTTGTGGCTGGGATTTGAACGCGAAACGAAAGCAAACAAGAGTTGTGGATTTGAAAATTGTATACTTTTCTTTTTCACTTGTTATTAAACAAATATAAAGATATTTTGCAATGTTATTTTTGTACTGGTTTACAAATAAATTGACAATGGACTGATACTTTGTCCTATTTGATTGTTACCAATTGCGCGTATATCGTGCAGAGAGAGAGAGAGAGAGAGAGAGAGAGAGAGAGAGAGAAGAGGAGAGAAAGGAGAGAGAGAAAGGAGAGAGAGAAGAGAGAGAGAAAGAGAGAGTATACTCACTATAGATATAGAATACTGTCTTCCTTCTACATTTAATATTCTCGTGCGTTCCAAACTTAAATCATAATGTACAAATAAAATTGTAGTTCTGCGTGAAACATCTTCCTTTTCCATAAGTCAAAAAATCAGAAAAAGAAATGCTAAAAGGAAACCAATCAACACATTTGTTGATGTGTAAAGCTTTCTTCATAATAAATCGGTGCATCGTAGGTCGTCTCATAAATTATTTAAAACACTTCGGACCCCACTAGGTTTAAAGCTCCTTCAATTCCCCATAGTATTTTTATAGCTGTTTGATCAATATCAATCTAAAACAAAACACTTTGAAGATCTTTTTTTCTTTATCTAGGCAACGGTCATCTTCACTTTCTTTAAAAATCAAGTTACAGTCGATTTACGGGTTGCACTGCCCAGACCCTTTGGCAGCGATAGCATCGCGCAGGGACGGTCGTCGTTATTTGATCATTTTGAAAGTAAAAGTAAATAAAAACAAAGCAGGAAAGACGATCTGCTAATGAGTTATGTAAACAATTAGGACAGCAAGATTTGATGACGGTGGAAATTTTAATGTGTTCTGTCTGTCACGAGTGATAGAAAACCCCAAATTGCCTATTCATTGAGGTTCAACATACCCTAGTTTTTATTCTTATGCACCGATTCGCTCTTTACCGTGGTGTTCTATTACATATGCTAAAACAAGTGTTTCTTTATTGATACTTAATTAATTAAAAACAACGAGTTCTGTCATGGACCAACATGGTGTTGTCCTGTGTGGTCCACAGATGACTTGTCTAATAAAATGAAGGGGAGGGGATTCCATTTGTTTCGAGTTCGTTTAGCTCTCCATTGTGTGGAGGTGCAGATAGTGTAAGAAAACATTTTCCATCAAGTAAAATTCACCATATATACCAAGCAGAATACATGTATCGTCGTAACCCGCAGGTAAAGTGCACGGTCCTTTCATTTACTGGCCCGTGATTCAATGCACAGAAATTAAACAATCGAAACACGACGTTTGGATGTTGTCGACAGAGCTTGAGGATGGATTAATGATTATGTATTGTTTTACGTCCCACCGAGAATATTTCACTCATACGGAGGCGTCACCAATGCCGGTGAAGGGCTGCAAAATTTAGGCCTATGCTCGGCACTCAGGGCCTTTGAGCAGGGAGGGATCTTTATCGTGCCACACCTGCTGTGACACGGGACCTCGGTTTTTTCGGTCTCATCCGAATGACCGCCCCATTCAGTCGCCTCTTACGACACGCAAGGGGATGCTGAGGGCCTATTCTAACCCGGATCCTCACGGATGGAGATGCAATGGTGTCGTATAAATAAATCTGAATAATTTTCTCCGACTTCTTCGTGCTACCGCCATAACACCTACAGCACTATGACAACTCTTCATATCCTCTACATATAACTAAAAATTTGTTTGCTGAAAGGTGACGTCACAATTTAATGAATATTGAAGAATTGTGATCCAACAATGACAAATACGAAGAGGCGAAGTGGACTCCAGTTGTGTTCAGTTTATTTCTCTCAATCCATAGAATGGGACATGAAACGTACTTACATAGACATATAGATGTACAATGACATATGAATCAAACAAAGAGAAAATCAGGAAAACAGACAATACCATTAATTATACATTACTTTCATAGAATTACAGAATCTCTAGAAGACATACTCGTAAGTTCACAAAATATTGTAGCGTTTTTGGGGCAGAAAATATTCCATATTGCAAACAAACCTTCAAGTTGAGTAACTGGCACAATGCTTTATGTCTAGAATATCGTGAAATTCGTCTCTCATTTGATTCTGTACAACTGCATAATGTACATCAGTGTTCATTACTTTGAGTTTTACTCCATCTGCCTACTTCGACAGGAAGTTGATGGTTTGTAGTTTTAAAATTAACAAGGACTTTTCGTAACTTTCTTGGTAACAATATCAAATATCTCTCACATTCAAAATTCTGTAAACCACTCTCTTTGATGACTCGGACATCGGATATTAGGTACATATACAATGTATTTGTAAAACTGAATTTGTAGCCTTACATTAACAGTGAGTGGCGTTATAATTGTATATATGATCAAGCGTTTGAAAGGTCTCACTTGTCTAAAATAATTTTCTCTGAGAGAGAGAGAGAGAGAGAGAGAGAGAGAGAGAGAGAGAGAGAGAGAGAGAGAGAGAGAGAGAGAGAGAGAGAAGATGGGTTTGTTACTTTTTCTTTGTCGGATATAAGTTTCTTTCATACATACATGTATAAACAACCTTAATGCGATATGTCATAATTGCTATGTAACATAAGCATGAGCACGTTCAATATCAATATTTCTATTTATACAATAAAACAGACATTACAACTTTATCCACAAAAAAAAAATCTATAGCTAACTGACAATCAAATGGTATATCAAATCCATCTTTTTTCTCTAATAACTCCAAACATATTGTTTTCTGTGCTTGCTTGCAAAGACGTTTTTTGGTTTTCTTATTTGCTTTACAAAACAAACCAGATCGTGAATACATTTGTAAATGACTCCTAATTAGTAATTGAAATCATTAACTGTTTCAACATACAGCTATTGTCAGTAAAGAGACAGTTTGGTTGTCGACCTTTTCCAAATATTACAATTTTTGTTTTACGTATATTTACAATAAATTCCAATCGTTCACAATAGCTATTAAATCATTCAACATTGTAAATCACTTGCAGATTCTGTTAAAATAGGTGTCGTCTGCATAGAACAAAATAAACAACTTCATGTATACTAAAATAATTCTTCCATACCCTCAGTAATTATGCTATGACCAATAATATTTCTGTCTATCAAATAGTCTTCTAAATCATTCATATATAATAATGAGATCAATGCATTGTAAAGCGCCTTGAGCACTTAGGTGGATAAGGCGCTATATAAATTCAATCATCTTTTTTGCTGCATCTTTGTAAGGTTGTTTTTATGGTAGTTGATGTAAATCTGTGGGATCAGGCATATTTATTATTTTGCATTGTTGACTTTCTTTCTCCATTTCAGTGACTTTTTTCATTGCATTGTTTGTGAGTCTGATCCCCTTGTAAATAGTTCGTTTAAATTGCGTCATTTGAATAAATGACATTTACATACTCAACCTGTCTCATGTTTTAGTTGTATGATGCAGCCAAAAACTAGCTGCGGTGACCTTGCTTAGCATTTTAAGACATAATCATTATTATTATAAGAAGATGTGCTTGTGAAACACCGATGCCCCCGAATTCAGCATACTAGTTGAGGGGGTCTTGTCATAAGGAACGCACTTGTGAAATATGAAAGTCCTAATATTCAAACGTTATGACCAATGTTTCAATTTTGCAGACAAACAGACAGACGGAAAGGCCAAAAACGAATATTGGCCGCGAATCATACTGATTCCAAGGATCGTAAAAATATAGCAAAGTTTTCTCTTTTGGCGCACACCAAGTTTTGGGTGTGATACATGTACCATTGATTTAATATATCTTTGAACATAGTTTTTGTATTAGCTCGAGATGATGTCAATACATAATTGAGACACCTTTAGATAAAAAATAATTTAAAATGTCATGTTTCTTCTCTTTGTAGTGAATACATAAAAGTATAAAAATTTTCAGTATGAATTAATTACATCAAACGTGCAATGTCATATTTACCAAATTCGGAATATCTTTTCCGTCAATTTTCATATTATTGTACAAGGCAAGGAAATCTATCAGAGCAATAAAGTTCTACCTTTTCAAGTGTTTAACAAACTCCTATGTACTAAACATAATATAAAGAATAAAAACAATAACAGGCACCAAAGTAGAACAGAGGAACGTAAATAAGAAAATTTTGTCAAATGCACTTGCCACCTCTTTCCAAGTGACTTTCTCATCCACATCCATGGCGTCATCAAATGATTTACGACAACCATCCTTGGATTTTACTTTGATACTAATGACTGGAGACACCATTTTTCTTCGGGATTTTCACCCCATGAACTTCACAAAGGACACGACACAAGATGAGCAAACTTCCGTGGACCTGTGGTAAATGTTGACAACAAGAACATTGCAGATTAAGATGACGGTACTGTTTGCAAGTTGAAAGGCAAATATGGCGCTGATGATTGAGAGAGGATTCGACTGATGAGGAACTTTCTCCGTAAGGATAGTGAAGAAAACCGCAAAAGACAAGAAACTGGTGATGGAGAAGGATATCCTCTCCCCTGATTCAACCGGAAGTAGGAAAACAGCCACATTTATTGACAGTAGGAATATGACAGGTAGAAATATATTTACTACGAGAAAGGACGATCGTCTCGTTAACCTCAGCCGAATATCCATTTGCAGATCCGTCATTTCAGTGCTTAGGATAGATATATTCCATTGTCCGTTTTGTTTGAATGTGTGGCCGCTTTCAGCTGGTTTAGTGAGCTTGAGCTGGACTTCGTGACCTTTGTAATTGAGAACATTTAAAGTTAACCCACAATGATGTACATCAAATGGATAATATGTCACATCCGGTTCGCACATGATTTTGATCATCCCTGAATTACTCATTTCAACAAATCCTTCATTCGTGACCTCTACAGTAAATCCTGCCATCTCAATCTCCATAAATTCCTCGGTTTCTGCTGGATTTTTTACGCCAATGTTTGGAATCCACATTTCTTCCGCCGGAAGCCTAGTGACTGTTGCATTCCCATAATCCTTTGGATCCCAACGGATGGACTCATCTTTCCAGGATAAATAAAGTCCGCCAGTGAAAGCGAACATACCACTAACCTCGTCATAATTCTGAATATTATGAAACGTAAATGAAATATTGACAGTCAGAGGTTGATCTTGGTCCAATATTGGCCTTAATGTCTTTCTGTATCCATCTAACATTTGATCTAGAAGATTTTTTTGGTCTTGCAGAGTCGCAAAGCGTGGAGGAGTAAGAGGGAGAACTAGGCATTGAGATAACGACAAGAGATTGGAAATCGTAATAAAAATATGCAGCTTCATTTAGAAATTAGTATTCCAAAATCTGAAGTTCTTTCCGACCAGCTCAGTGAAGTCTCGTGTCATAAAATGATCCGAGAATTTAATTTTCAGTGTATTAATTTGCAATGATTTTGTTTACCGCTTACCTCTCGACATCTCGTGTAGGATGGTTTGTCAATTTAAGTATCCTATGGGAATCTCTTTGCGTTATGATATCACGACATACTTCAAACAATAGCTGTCCTTGTTTTCCTTTACGCAAATGTAACCTCTGATTTTAATTTACGTCATCCCTGTGGGTAATACAAGATCGCTTGGAACTATTTATTCAGTCTCTATGATACAGTATTAATTTAACCCTAACGATCTAAATTCTTCAATCAAATCATTCTGTCCTGGGTAATTTCGTATATGATGCACGCATTCATTAATGGGGTAGAAATGGACTGCGGTATTTGTCTCCTCTGTAATTAATTTCGTGTATTAATTAACGTGTGGATCCTTTGATAGCTAAAGCTAAATTATTAATAGTTTCATTTTCTATGAAAATATGGTTGTTCTTCGATCTAGTGTAGTAGTCATCCAATAACAGGAACTATTTATATTTATCCATAGATGATTCCACTGATATTCAATTTTTTTTCAAAGAATTGGAGCAAAGTTGCTAACTTTTTGATTTTTCAAACATACTGTCTGTAAGTACGACAACATGTATGTACATGTTCGCATAGAATGATGGCCATATTGACACGAATAATTAATCATATTAGAACAGATTTTTTGGAGCTGTATGCTAATGAGATTAGCTAAATCCTTTTATCAAGGCATGGTGTATTCGACAAGACCACTTTGGCCGAGAGGCTTTGGGAAGTAGTTAAAATCCCATTGATAATGAACCACTAAATAGTTTACTTAGCGTCAAAATATCGGGTCCGTATAACAACGGTACGGGTCGGATTATCAAACCGTAGATAAACAGACTGTTTGTGGAGAAACGATAGAGTAATCATAGCCTCAACAATATCAACCCCGTCAGCGAAATGGAAATATTCGATACACAACGTCCCAAGGGATCGGGTGTGGTCTACGTTTGTGTAAATTTTATCGTAAATAAAATAAATAAAATTATCATTATATGCATCTCATTTACAGCTTAAATCTTGTAGTGATTGTAAAGTTTTGTTTATATATTTTCTGGCATTAAAGCTTGTTGCGGTTATTGGGCTACTTGCTAATTCATCAAGCAAGATACATGTATTTCAAAGTCCCCGATTAAATCAGAAAATGTCAAACTTAGAGAAATTTAATTAAGCAACAAGGTTCTGTAAGAATCAAATGCGGCTTTACTTGTGATCGTACTCTAGCACTACATGAGAAGCAGGGGTTAGTTTCATTAATCAATATTGGTAAGAGTAGGTGGATTTCCATAACCAAATGATGATTAATTTTCATATTGTAGTAAGGAATCGCGACTTTACGGTGCACAATGTCATAAATGCGCGCACTCTTTCAATTAGCAAAATATAGTTATTGGCTTTGTCTATCATAATTAGATTAAGATACAATATATGTTAAATAATTATGAAAATATTTTGGTCAACGCATAGCGGAAGTAAATATTTTCAAGGAAAATGATATTTAAAGTGTCATTAACCTTGTGACTTGATCATGCTTAGAAATAAGAATGATTATAGAAAGGATAAAATCTCGCTTTCTTTCCACAATAACTCAAAGTGGAAACGTCTTACTTTGCTACTTACAGACAAGTTGGTATTGCAGGGGTTTCAACATTCACGTTTAAAGTGCAGCATTTCGTAAATTATATGGTCGTTATAACAATTTTAGTTTACCAGTATGACCTACCATTGAGTCAAATACTGTCTGATGTGTTTCATAGCCATTGTAAAGCCGTTTTTCACACACTGATTTGCCTACGGATTGTTCCGTTTACCTGATCAAGACTATGGGCTCACGGCGGGTGTGACCGGTTAACAGGGGATGCTTACTCCTCCTAGGCACCTGATCCCACCTCTGGTGTGTCCAGGGGTCCGTGTTTGCCCAACTCCTGTTTTTGTATTCTATTTGGGACTTACGAGATTGATCACTGTTCGTTATTTTTGCCTTAACGTTCACAGAAATAAAATAAAAAAATCCTGAAGGCCCACTCCAACAGTATATTAAATTTAGTTACATTATAAGACTTAAATTAAAGTGACCCAAGTATTAAAATGTTGATCTAAATTTTCAAAAAACAAAAGTTGCCCGATCACAATCACCCGTCTCTTTTTCAATGATTGAATGTCACCACTTCAATAACAAATGGCAAATGATATATTATGTCACATATTGCTAGTAAATTTCCATTTACTAGTCGCTAAATTGTTGACGAAATATGAAAATAAACAAAAAGTAAACAAAAGGTCATCTTCTTACCCAGTAAGGTACGTCATAATGATTCTGGTAGAATCTTCCGTACAGTTGATATCTGGGTATAAAGGGCTCAGACACACTTCGTGATCTACAATCCATCACGAGACACGATATAAAATACGTTTTCCCTATTTGGAGTTTGATTAACAATTTAAATACATCTGAGATTTTTCACTTGGGATTCAATATGTAGTTAGATTTGATTATTGAAAATTAGATTAGTCCTTAAGCTATTTAAATGAAATAAGATTAAACACTTTATGCCTGAAGTCAAATACACATAATAATGTATAATCCCTGTTTTCAATATTCTAGAGTGAAGAGTTAATAAGAATTCAGTCCAAGCCAGAACACAGGATATTGTTAATTAAATAAACCGTCCTTTGTGCGACCTGAACTTTGACATACACTCTAATCATTTAGTAGATTTACTTACACGTGCACCACTCTTTATCCTAGATTTTGATAAAAATAATATAAATACTGTATACGTATATATATGGTATTAATAGAGTTTCTGTTTTCAGTTTATTCATACGATACCGTACCCGTGGGAATCCGCGTTAGAATATGTCACTCAGCATCTCCTTGCGTGTTCGTAGAGGGAGATCTGAAATGTGGCGCGGTCATTCGGATGAGACCGAAAAAAACCGAGGCCCCGTGTCACAGCAGTGTGTTGGCACGATAAAGATCCCTCCCTGCTCAAAGGGCCTGAGTGTCCGAGCATAGCCTAAGATTTTGCAGCTTCCACCGGCATTTAGTTGACGTCTCCATAATGAGCTGAAAAAATTCTCGGTGGGACGTAAAACAATAAATAATCAATCAATCATACCGAATACCCGTATCGTATGAATAAACCTGAAACTCTATTAAAACATCGGCATGTACCCCCCCCCCCCCCCCCCCCACCAAAAGAAAAAAAAAAAAAATAAACTAAAGATGTGTCGGTGCGACACGAATGCCCCCGCCTACAGTGAAGTCTAATGAAGGAAATCCGTAAAGTTGAAATTGAAAGTTTTTCAAAAGCATGAACTGTGGCTATCCATATATCAAATTTGAGTTGAATGTGTGCAACCGTTGCAGAGATAATGAACGGAAACGGAAAATTTCTGATTTTTTTCTAAGGTTCAAAGGGCTAACTCTGTCATAAATCATCGGACCATGACCAAATTCGAAATTGACTACATATTCCTGTGACGTATCCATATACTAAATTTTGAAGTTGAATGTGTGCAACACATTGCAAAGATAATGTACGAAAACGAAAAATTTCTGATTTTTTTTCTAAGTTCAAGAGAGCTAACTCTGTCAAAAATCATCGCGGACCATGACCAACTTCGAACTTGACCTGCATATTCCTGTTGACAGTATCCATATTCCAAATTTGAGTTGAATGTGTGAAACCGTTGCCAGAGATAATGAACGGAAACGAAAATTTCTGATTTTTTTCTAAAGTTCAGAGGGCTAACTCTGTCAAAAATCATCGGACCATACCAAGTTCGAACTTGGACCTGCATATATCCTGTGACGTATCCAATATACCAAATTGAGTTGAATGTGTGCAACCATGCAAAGATAATGAACGGAAACGAAAATTTCTGATTTTTTCTTAAGTTCAAGAGGGCTAACTCTGGTTCAAAAATCACGACCCATGACTAAGTTCGAACTGACCTGCATTATTCCTGTGACGTATCCATATACCAAATTTTGAGTTGAATGTGTGCAACCATTTGCAAAGATCATGAACGCGAAAAAAAATTTTTTCTATTCTTTTAAGTTTCAAGAGGCTAACTCTGCAAAATCATCGGACCATGACCAACTTCGAACTTGACCTGCATATTACTGTGACGTTATCCATATTCTAAATTTTGAGTTGGATGTGTGCAACTCTATTGCAGAGATAGAGAACAGAAACGAAATAATTTCTGATTTTTTTCTAGTTCAAGGGCTAACTCTTGTCAAAAAATCATCGGACCATGAACCAACTTCGAAACTTGACCTGCTAAATTCATGTACGTATGCCATTACTTCCCAAATTTGAGTTGAATGTGATGCCAACCGATTGCCAGAGATAATGAACGGGAAACCAAATGATGACGGAACAGCGGTAAACACTTATAGCCGACCATTTTATGGCGGGGGCATAAATACAGATCAACAACAACAAAACTAAAAAAAAAACAACAACACACACACACACACACACCCCACCCCCCCAAATTAAACTACGGTTGAAAATAGTTACACGAGTCGAGTGCTGACCACGTGACAGCCTTATTAGCATACCACAATCTATTTGTACACCAATTCCTCAAACTACCCTTTAAGTTTTCAATACCTCTTGCTAGTCGTCAGAGCCGACTAAATGGGGTGATCCTTCGGATGAGACCGCAGAAACCAAGGTCCCTTGTCACAGCAAGTATGACATGATATAGATCCTTCCCTACTCAAAGGCCATAAGTTCCGACCACAGGCCTAAATTTTTGCCCTTCACCAGCAATGGGACGTAAAACAATATACAACCGACCAACTCATAAGTGTTTTACACATTATCTAGTATAACGAATTATGTAATTATGATAGGACGTAATATCTAAATCTAAATCTGATGAAATCAATGTCAAAACTTAACGACGCCATGTTTTCTCTAAGGTTGTTTTAATCAAGATTTCGATTCATTCAGTGGCGGTAGCTATGTGGTAGAGCATTTGTTTTGTAACCGTGAGGTTGTGAGTTTGAATCCCGCTCGTTGAGCGTTGAGGGGGAAAGTGGATGGTCCTAGATGAAAAATATATTTTAGGAAGGGCAGACAGAGTTCTTAATGTAAAGGCAAAGATAACGAACAGTGATCAATCTCGTAAGTCCTAAATATAATACAAAAACAAGAGTTGGGCAATCACGGACCCCTGGACACACCAGAGGTGGGATCAGGTGCCTAGGAGGAGTAAGCATCCCATGTTGACCGGTCACACCCGCCGTGAGCCCATAGTCTTGATCAGGTAAACGTAGTCAAATCAGTGTGTGAAAAACGGCTTAACAATGGTTATGAAACACATCAGACAGCATTTGACTCAATGATAGGTCATATTGGTAAACTAAAGTGTTATAACGACCATAGAATTTACGAAATGCTGCCTTTAAACGTGACTGTTGAAACCCCTGCAACAACATCTTGTCTGTAAGTAGCTTGCCTCGATTCAAAAACTGATTATACGCAGAACAAGTTCTTGCGTATCGAATAAGTCGAGAGACATACACACCATATGCAGGTGATGAGGGAATATTGCTACACAAATATGGGAAGTTGACGATGGAGAAGCTGAAATCGTCCCGTTTGTCATAAAGTTGAGTAGTTAGTTTGCCGTTAATGTCAATGTTCAATAAAATATCCAAGTACGAAGCAGACATGGAAGACTCTGTGGTGTCTTTTATTTCTAGTTCGTTGGGATGATATGAATTTATCCCAAATGAGAGAAATCAAAGCGAGAAAGGGGAACCTGTTTAGGACATGTTTTTGTGCACTAACATCAGTATGCTTTAGAGTCATAATTTCACCAATTAATGTGAAATACAAGTAACTAGGCAAGGCTTATCAACCACATCAATGAAAAACCGAAAGTTTTGTAAATTGGGTATGTCGAATATACATGTAACATCATTTCGGCCTGCTTTTGAAGAGGGTGCACATCATATTTATAAAGGTTCCAGTTCAAAAATATATAGAGGGACAGTAATTAATATGTAACAGCATTTCAAGTCTATGTTCAAAGGGGTGCACCTTCATTCTATGTTGATTTACGATTGTTACAGCGCAACGTAATCCAAAATGTAAAACTTCCAACTGCATACACAATCCGCAACCACAGTACATCGAATCATTACATTTTTCATCACCACTTTAGTCCATATTTATGTGAGGAATGTAATAAAAAGATCACAATATTGCAGCCTGCGTTCACGGAGGGAAATTATCTCTGTTATTACATTTCTCTGTTATAAACGTTTGATTTTTGTTTATAGCTGTACAATGCAGTGGTGGATCTCCAGGAGGGGTTCCAACTCCCGACCCATTGATAGATTATTTATAATTTTACGTCCCACTCGAGAATATTTCCACTCATATTTTAACCGGTCTTGTAATAAATTTCAAAGATGGTATAGGGTTATGAGTTCGTTTATTAAGTGGTAACTGAAGTAGAGAGAGATGTACTAGAAATAACATAACAACATATAAGCATACTAAACAATACATAGACAATGCAAAGACATGTTATTTCTAACAATACAAATAAAATAGAATACTAGCACTTCATGTATATGAGTTAACATTTATATGTCATTATCTATTAATTTACAATTACTGCGATTAAAATGTAGTAGTCCAATAAATAAGCAATCATATGTACATATCCGGTTTATGGTAAC
This sequence comes from Ostrea lurida, assembly GCA_903981925.1. Lineage (NCBI taxonomy): Eukaryota > Metazoa > Mollusca > Bivalvia > Ostreida > Ostreidae > Ostrea > Ostrea lurida. Next base: position 55,638 of record CAJDSM010000127.1, read on the forward strand.
GAGTTAGCCCTTAACAGTAGTAATTAAATTGGGCTTTTCATGTATTGACTACGAATATCAATTATGAAATTTCAAACCCTCATATTAAGGACGCATGAAATTTAATAAAACATTCTCAATAGCTAAATCAGACATTCTTAGCATATAGCACTTCATTCTATACTTTCAATACAGTTTAAGCATTTACTTTATTAAATACTTTTCTCATTCTTTAAATTTATTAATAGAAAGTGATTTCTGATTTTATATATTTTAATTTAAAAGCTTATTCTACCTTACAGGTAAATCCTGCTGCTGTTCAAAACAACTCTATAATATTCTGGGTTTTTTAAACTAGGCATGCAGACAAGACAGACTAATTCTTTTCCTGTCTTTCAGCTATCCTAAAAATATCACTACCGTTGAAAACTCCAAGCACCTCCTGATATCCGACTAGGGTCTCAATTGGCGGGAATACACATTTTCTAGCAATAGAATCCAAACTCAGTCACTACTAATAAAATGTACTGCCTTACCTAGGTACTTTAATAACTGGGAACTGGACTAACCAATTAGTACGAATAGGTGTTTAGGTTTATTTAACACACACACTGAAGTTTAGTATAGCGCTGCGCATTGAATGATGAATGATGACGAATGAATGAGAAATCTAAATAAATCTAACTATATATACAATATAAAACAATAAAACAATAAAGTCCACACTATCACATGTTGAGTCACCGACTGCCAGTGAAGGGCTGCAAAATTTAGGCTGTGCTCCGGCACTGCACATCAGGCCCTTTGCGCAGGGAGGGATCTTTAATCCGTGAAACACCTGCGTGACACGGGGCCTCGATTTTTCCGGTCTCTTCCGAATGACCCCAATCAGTTCGCCTCTTAACGACAACGCACGCAAGGGGGTGCTGAGGACCTATTCTAATCTTGATAAAAGTAAATAATTAAATTTTGCACACGGTTTCCCTATCTGTTCTATTACAATTTTTCAGGTTTATATCCCACCCCCTAACAAGCGTAAGCGAGGGGATGATTACTGTCGATGGAGTAAGAATGACAAGTTAGAGGCCTACCTATAGAAAAAGAGCATGTTGTATTATGAATCTTAATTCGTACTTCCCACGAAACCCACGTGCCTTCTCTCTTAATCTCCTACATGTTTCTCTTCTTTAGTTAAAGTACCCGCCTAAAACTTGAAGAGCGAATTGAATTGACCAATGAGAACGCGTCTTTCAGATTGTTGATTGAGGAAAAGTCCCCGGTGCAAACAAACATTAGGTAATTTTACAAACTATGATCTTTCCCCGACTGATTGGTATCTGGATTGTAAAATTTAACGTAAAATATTAAAAGGAGACGACTCGAACGGATTCCCTGCTTGTATAAGTATAGAATAGAAGGTGTCAAATTTTGATAAGACAAAAAGGTTCGTGACGAGCCTTTATATGGGATATTTATAGACGAATACTTCACTTTTCGGTTTTCCCTATATCTATAAATAAATTTAAATGGTTAAAACTTAATTTCTTACGGAACTATGTTGAGCAGGCGTAGTCGTGTGGATACTTCGTTTGAGAGAACTTTTCACCTACATTGAAAGTCGGCGGTTACCGCCTGTTTCCACTGACGCCACCCTGCTTTTTAACACCCGCTATAACGTGTTCTTTTACGATCTTATGGTACATGTGGCCCACTACGCCAAAATTTTAATTTATTTATTGATTCGTTTAAGCTCCTTCAATCAAGCACAGTTTCACCATCGAAAAAGTAATACAAGCTCTCAATTTTTTTGTCATTTTTGTTTGGTGATTTTTTCCCCCAGAAGAATGGAAAAGTTGTTTTCTTTTCCAGGGTCCAAATTTTGCTGTGATTTGATGTAATATAAGCAGCAATGGATAAATAACTCGATGGTGTTGAATAGTTCAGAGAAAGCATCGCCACCGAGGGTCGAAGATGCTTTCTCTGAACTATTCAACACCATCGAGTTATGTATCTTACTTAAAAAAATTCCTAACTCTGAACTATGGTCTGTTGCGTGGTGCCATTCATCTATTCAACAATAGTACTGTCTATAAAATGGTCCTCACACGTGCTCTCAATTCATTTCCTGAAAGTAGGATACAATTGATTAAATTTTCTTTACACAAATTAAATCTAAAGAAGTTAGCTACGGTGCGGATATAGACAATGTTCTCAATGATGTTATTTTGGGGTTTGGAATCTAAGACTCATCTAAGATGAATTCAAATTCATTGTGTTCAGCTGAAAATAAACTGTTATAGTGAAATATCTGATGAAGAGTTGTTAATTGATTCAAGCGGAATTTTAAAATGAGTGCCAAGTAGAAAATATTTACCTTTCCCAAAGATAAAAAAAGAGAACACAACTAGTATTTCTGTGACACCTGTTTCTGATACATTTGCTCGGACCGCCAGCTTAAGACGAATTACATGTAAACCCATTGGATCTATCATCATTTCCATTATGTTAAGAACACTGGGTTTGTGGGATTTTATTATAATTCATTCAGAACAACTGCAGCGGTGAGCCACTAGAATGTACGCCGCTATTTTTAAAATACTTGTCGCTGTGAACAAAGAACAGGACCACGAAGCAGCTTTTGGATTATCAGTGCATGTAAATTAATGAACGTGATACAAGCAATTCTGTGGATATAGCTCAATGTGTGTGTAAATCATGAAAAGTGATTTTTCTGTGGAATTCAAAATGATTATTGATTATTTATTGTTTTACGT
>CAJDSM010000128.1:0-18067 GCA_903981925.1 Ostrea lurida
ATTTACACCTTTTTGTGAAACAGGCCCCTGGATCCGAATCGCAACCACAGTTTAATAGGGACGGCCTAAGACCACGATACATATATGTACCAATTTTCAAAGCGATCTGGCCATTGATTTTTGCATGACATACCCACAAACAAATAAAATAATGAACAAACGTAACTGAATTTATAACCTTGGCGGAGGTAATAATTGAGAGCTTGTATCACTCTAATACACTTCAAAAGAGGTGTTTAAACGAGCCATTACATAGAAGTTTGGTGTAATGAATTACATGTACCTTAATGTATAGCGTAGCTGACTATTCATTGTCATGATCAACATGCTGATTACCTCTCTATATTTATATTTCTAATGTTTTGCCTGCAATATTTTACTTACTACTATTACCTTGTGAATGTTATGGAGACGTGACATGGGCATATGAAGTGCGTCTGTTTTAGCGGTTAGAATCCCGAAAGGAATGAAAATAGAAAGTAAATAGGAAAATCAATTTCAATTTTGAATGTACATGAGGGTATGACCTGCAACTCTTTATAACAGCATATACTTTCCATGAAGCGTTACGGTCCGGGTTAGAGTAGGTCTCCAGCATCCCCTTGCGTGTCGTAAGAAGCGACTGAATGGGGCGGTCATTCGGATGAGACCGAAAAAGCCGAGGTCCCGTGTCACAGCAGGTGTGACACGAAAAAGATCCCTCCCTGCTCAAAGGCCCTGAGTGTCGAGCATAGGCCTAAATTTTGCAGCCCTTCACCGGCAATGGTGACGTCTCCATACAAAAAGGCGAAGTTAACATTGTGTCAAACGTTATCATAATCCAAAAAACATATACAAAATCGAGTGTAGGGCAACACGGACCTCCGACAAAAGTGAAGGTAGGATCAGGTGCCATGGAGGAGTAAGCATCCTCTGCTGACCGGTCACACCCGCCGTGAGCCCTTAGTCGAAATAAAGTAAACGGGATTACCCGTAGTCAAATCTAGTAGGAAAATGACAGTCTAACAAAGGGTATGAAACAAATCAGTCAACATATGACTTAGCGAATTATTCTCGAGTGGGACGTAAAACAATAAATAATCAAAAACAATAAATAATCAATCAACCATGAAGCTTACGTTCTTTTTTCTTCTTCTAAGTTTGGCCTACTAAAATTTCATTCAGTGGTACATGTATTAACATTAAAGTTGTAGATAATGACAAGTCCTATACCACCCCATCTAGTTTATAGGGCAACAGATACCTTTTCAATTTAACCACGAATGGTTTTGCAATTAAAATTAATTTACAATGCATCCCTGTTCGACTAATGGCTCACGGCGGGTGTGTGACCGGATCAGACAGAGGGATCGTTTACTCTCCATGACACCGATCCTGCCATCGCTTTTGTCGGAGGCCCGTGTTGCCTTACACTCTAACTTCTAACTATATGTTGTTTCGCCAATTTTTATAGAATTGGTTTATTTCTAAAAATGTTTATGTCCTCAAAAGAAAGGACATTGTTTTAGACCAAAATATTGCTTCCACCCTAGACCAAGTGTTGCATGCTTAATATTTAAACAAATCGCGTGCTTGATAATTATCATATTTAGCACTAATACAGTGTTTGTCCCTAGAAAGAATATCATTATTGATTCAACTGTAAAGTACAAAACGACTACAATATCGAAAAATACTGTTTTCCCAATATTTTGAGAAGTATTTAACAGTACATAAATTGAACAGTGGTTGCGGTCAAAGAGTATATGACTGATCTTCAGGGTACAATATCAAAGAAAAAACACGCTTCCGCCCGCCTATCAGTACTCTTAGTACTTTGATTTATGTACACTGCCTTTTTAAAATGGATAAAAATGTTAAGCATTATTTCTGTGAATGTTTATGCATTATTATTGATCATTGGGGTTGATTTTATATGATCAAAGAGATATTACAAGTGTGTATAGTTGGTAGCGCAACTACTGCAGTATTTTAGCAGCTTTTCGCCCACCAACCTGAATTTTAGCTGTGGCCAATGGAATTCCCTCTTTGAAATTTAAGGTTGAAAGATAAAAATTCAACTTTAAAAGGATATCTTTTGATTTGACAACATCCCAAGAAAAAAATTATCACATTAGCCCTGTAAAACTTTAAATTCATTAATTCTATCAATATTGTGTTAATCCACTCTTGAAAGCATACTGTGAAGTAAATAACTGCTTGGTCATAGTGAGGAAAGTTGGGGAAAGATATATGCATTTACAAGGATTTGAGTCACGCGAATGGTTCCTATTTCATGCACAAAAGGGCATGTGGCGACCATTTCTATGAACGCGTAGGTTACTGTGACTTCTGATGTGTTTTCTTGCGTGAATGTCCTGTTACGCCGAAAAAGTTAAATTATTTGCCACTGTATGACTTTAGTAACACATAATTGTGGGAATGGTAATCACAGATTATATCAACTGTCCGCAGAGAAAATAGGAGACGCTAATGAGATCTTACAATCTAAAGCTTAAAATATTAACTCCTAAAGCTAAATACATTCAATCTCTCCGCAACATCAATGTTTAATCATAATATCAATATATCTTTTTACATCAGTACAGTTAACTGTTACTAGTATTTCGATGAAAAGGCGACGATAACGAACAGTAATCAATCTCGTTAGTCCCAAACAGAATACTAAACTAGAGTTGAGCAATTACGGACCTCTAATATTATGAATGATTTATGTATGTTTGGTTGAAATTGAGTCGTATCGAGATCAAGTACGTGTTAGCATAGTCAAAAGCAGTGAACTCTTTACAACATATCAAAAATGCATTGTNTTTGGTTGAAATTGAGTCGTATCGAGATCAATTTCGTGTTAGCATAGTCAAAAGCAGTGAATTCTTTTACAACATATCAAAAATGCATTTAGAAAATCTTTTTAATTTCTGAACTTCAGGCAATGATCGATCGGTGACATGATTACAATGAGCAATAAGCCCCCAAAATAAACTGACATGGTCAGCAAGGGCCCCGCCGGGGGCTATCAAAGGAAAGCGACATCTGTATTTGTTACAGTAATGTTATATGTGGAACTATATTAAATTGTGAATCATCACATCCATATCAATTAACACATTGAATAAGCATTTCTTGAAACAAATACTTCAAGAAATTTTTACTCGATCGAAGCAAACCTCAGGTAAACAAAATATGGAAATATTCCTTTAATTAACTAACATTTAATAATACTTCCATGAATATATCAGTTCTCCAATACGTTGGACAAAAAAAAATTATACTCTTGTCCTCTTATTGTAGAGTACAATTGTACAGATTTTCAAAACTGTAATATAAAAACTTTTTGAGTTATCCATCACAACGAAAATGCTGACGGACTGACTGACAGATAAGAATCTCGTTTAAAGTCATCATTTCGCAAATTCTACGGTCGCTATAATTACCTTGTTTGCGATTATAAATTATCAGTAAGTTCATATGTTGACTGATATTGTTTCATACCCTTTTTAGACTGTCATTTACGTATAGATTTGACGACGGGTAACCCCGTTTACTTTTGTTTCGACTACGGCCACACGGCGGGTGTACCGGTCAGCAGAGGATGCTTACTCCTCCATGGCACCTGATCCTGCCTTCGCTTATGTCGGAGGTCCGTGTTGCCCTACACTCGATTATGTATGTGTTTTTGGGACTATGATTACGTTTAATACAGTGTTACTTCGCCATTTTATATAGTCAAGGTGCTGTGAACCCAGAATTATACACAGGGATTTAGCCAGAATGTTTTGACTATTAGCCAGTTTTGCGTTACGACTAATTTTATACCTTCACTATAAAATAAATAGACATGTTTTAATTTACTTTATTCTATATTCTTTCTTTGAGCACTAATTAACAATGTATAACATGTCAGTTAAAAATACATGTAACATAAGTTAAATGAAGTTTATGCTCATCACAATCATTTGTAAAGCTACTATTTGTCAAAACTGTGCGTTATTTATCAATAGTGCAATAACCTCCTATCCTTGACCCTACACCACAACTCAAAGGCCCTCCTAAAATTGAAAGACTTTATGTCAGAAGGGTGCAAGCAGATCTTCATGAGAGTGTTGACTGAAGTAACCTTAAGCCTGTTCCTGAGAGATGTCATGATGAGATTGTACCTACTGAAACCTCTCTCACAATAAACAGACGATAGAGCAGATGGATAGAAACCTGAGGATAGTCGACAGCAAAGGACTCATTAGCTAAGAGAGAAGAAATGCAACTGTCAATCTTGAAACCCCTGTATCCATATAAAATGGCGAAGTGACAAAGTATCAAACGTAATCATAGTCCAAAAAAAAACAACAACATACAAAATCGAGTGTAGGGCAACACGGACCTTCGACGAAAGCGAAGGCAGGATCAGGTGCCATGGAGGAGTAAGCATCCTCTGCTGACCGGTCACACACACCGTGAGCCTGTAGTATAAACAAAGTAAACGGGGTTACCCGTCGTCAAATCTAGTATGAAAATGACAGTCTAACAAAGGGTATGAAACAAATCAGTCAACATATGATTTAGTGATAATTTGTAATCGCAAACAAGGTCATTATAGCGACCGTAGAATTTGCGAAATGGTGACTTTAAACGAGATTCGTTATAACCCTGCAACATCAACTTTTTGGTTAGTAGTTGGCCTCGCTTTAAAAAATCATCATACGCATGACATGACATCTAAAACATAGACCACCCCTCCCTGAACTGAACCTCACTAATAAGAGCACCTTTGTACCTTTGTCCTGACCAAAGTGACTGCAAATGAAATCGACTTGCTTCCTACCATAGGACACCAACTCCTCACCAGAAGGAAGTAGCTGAGGATCAAAGATGGACAGTCTCTGGAAAATTGATGGAAATCTACTCTGGAGATTGGAAACCAGCTGGTCAATAAACCTAACCCTAAGACTCTGAAAGTTAGACCTCTCAGCTGAACTATCCTTAATAAGATTTCCACCAAACATGAACTGACCACCACTTTCCCCAACTGAAGAAGGGACCTGAGACAAAGGACTCCAACCTGGGACCAGCAGAGGACTTCATGTCAAGAATAGAAGCACAAGCAGGGTCAAGAGCCTCTTTAATTAACTACAGAGAAGGCCAAATCTGCTCTCTGAAAAACTCTACTGACTCTACAAACAATACCCATGGCATCTGCAACCAAGCGAAAGACAGCTAGGAACTCGAAAGTGGAAACGAACCTAACAAGACCACCTGCAATAACATTACCACCTTCCTCATCAACCAGAAGACGTTGAAATTCTGAAGAAGAACACCAACTGAACCCTCAAAGGACAGCCACCGAGTGCCAAATACCTTCTGGAATTTTCTTTCTGCCTGATCGAAAACAACAGCCATATCTTTTAACTCTGCTATATGTTTACATGAACAGTGATATTACTTGTAGACTTCATTCAGTGTACCCTGGCATTTTTAAGGTACTGTATTGAATTTGCTGCCTGTGATGCTGCTAGGGCCAACCTGTGAGCAATGCAATGTGTTTTTATTATGTAAGGGCTTAGCTTTTGAAACCTTGTTGTGACACCTGATCTTACACCTGTCATGACACTTGCTTCATCAGTTGCTACAGAAATACATTTGTCACATGGTATGTCATACAAAACAAATACATTTTTTACACATTCAAAAATAGCATCAGCAAAAAGTTCAATTACACTTAAAAATCTAGTAACACTACAATTATATTTCAAGTACCTCACATATAACATGAGAGTTTTCTCTGGAACGGTCTGTGGATTCATCAAACATAACACTGAACAAGTCCGAGTTCTTTATCTTCATCAGTAACACGAGACACAGCTCGTTGGAAGTCATTCACTGCTTCTGGACTGTTGCATTTGGCGTTGCCACCTTTCTGCAAGTTGACTTGGACTCCCTGTAAAATATAAAACAGAAAATTAAAATTCTCAAATAATAAAATATTAATGAAATATTATGTTGAAATATATGACCATTAGATGTATTTTTAAACTAAAAGTATATGTTATAATAGTAGGCACAGTACGTGATAATTTATAGTGATAGACTTACCATAAATTATGTAACGTGCCCGAAGTTCTCTTCTGCCACCAGAAAATGTTGTAACACGCCAATATTCCGTTATTTATTAATTATTGAATAAAAACGCTATTTAAAAGTTCACTGGATTTAATTTGTGTTAAATCAAAAGAGACTATATGTCTGCTAGTTAAATATAATAAAATTGTATAAAATACTTGGTTGGTAATACTACTAAATAAATGCCCAATTATAAATTATATTAACGATCCAGACTATATTCAAGATTAGGTAATAAAAAAAGGGGGGGGGGTATCGACTGGCAACCAACGCAGATCAGCTCCGGAACCAAAATTATGATTGATTGGTGGTAACCCAACTTACATGTCGCTGCCTAGTCTAGTCTCTCCGCTAATTTCTGGTTACTCGCTATATCACCAATCTCGCCGTCTGCCCCGTCTGTCGATTGCTTGCCCTTTATATACTCTTCCGTGTTACCAATGTAAATTGTTGACGTTTTTCACCAATTTACGTCACCACTTTTGGTGACTTTTACCAAAACCCCGCAACCGGAAGTTTGGTGTTACCAATGTTTACCACAGACCTCACGGATGAATTTAAAGGAAAAATATGCTTTTATATGGTATGCCAGCAATAATTAATGATGCAAGGTAATGTAGAAATAAACCATCTATCGTATACAAGTATGATTTGTTCACAGAATTGTATAAAGCGCTATTTACCGGTGCATTTCTATGCACCAACACCTGCTCGTCGATGCAGGATTACAACGATAGAAGGCCTCAATCATGCGCAACTTTCCGAGCGGCGAAAATCGAAGTTTTTTTTTTATAAGGGCTGGAACTGTAGCTCTCTGATATGTCCCAATATTTTTTTCAGAGAGCTACAGTTCTGCAACTAATGCAGCTAATTCGATCTATTACAGTGAACTCAAAATATTAAGCATAACGGCAAACACAACTATATGGCTTCAGCTTCTCCACCGTCATGTGTCTATAATTTAATTACCTACATATGGACTGGTGTTTTATGTCTTTCAATTAATTTGTTATGCAAGAGCATGACCTGTGTATGATAAATTTCTAAATTGAGACAGGCTTCTGACTTATACTTGATGTTACAGAGATTTTCATTCTCTTTAAAGTGAGCATTGTACACATTTTATAGTTGCTATATACAATTTACAAAAATCCACCTGTATAAATCATTGGTAAGATCTGTACTACTATATGGATGTGAAACGTGAAACTCACAAATCAAGATGAAAGGAAATTCATGGCCCCTGGATGAGACCACTGTAGGGATTGAAATTTTCACATGGCTATATATGAGGAAAATAATCTGCATAATTGATACTTGTACACATGAAAAATTAACATTTCATACGGTCAGTGAAAGCAGTAAATTATTGTGCCAATATGTTTCTTGTAAACATTTTATTAAAAATGGAACTGGAAATCTTGAGTGCTTGATATCTAGCGAATTAATGTGACATTTATGAATCTCGTGATTCAGGATCTAGGGTGGATTGTTCATATCTTGAAAATCTTTACTCAGTGGTAATCAATTAGCCAAACTATTTGCATGATGGTAATGAAAACATGAAATTTGTAATCCCAAGTGTCGGGAAATGCAGTAACTTTAGAAAACCATAGTCGCTTCTGGATATCAAGGAGGTAAATTGTTTACATGTTGACACAATGTTAACTTCGTCTTTTTGTATGCTTATGAGAATTTTAAGTGGGCCCTCTTTGAAACCTGGGAAATTGATTTGTCCAGAGTTCAAACGCAAGGTAGTTGATCGTACACTGAAGATACAATCCATAGATCTTGCATTGAAAGTCAGGTTTTGGAAAATTTGATCATATATTGAAAAGCATTAATTTATGCATGTATTGAACATTTTTAGAACCCCCCCCCCCCCCCGAAAAATCTGTTTGATTCTCCCTGATGTTTTCAAATATACAAATGTGTCACTCCAAGATGGAGTTACATGTACCGTAAGGACACAAAAAGCATAACCTAATATTGCACATTACCTGTTTTTTTTTCTCATACAAAATACAATATATTAACAAGAGATAAAGGGAACAAACAGATACCAATCTCCAAAAATCAATACAATGTCGAAAACAGGGCAAACATGGGCCCCTGGAAACAATAGAGGTGGGTCACAACCTCCATGAGCTTTCTGTGTTGACCATGTAAACGGAAATATCTGCAGTCCAAATCATTACAAATAGAATGGCCTAACAATGTATGAAACACGCCAGGCAACATTCCAACTAATGACAGGAAGTATTTGCAAATTAGATCATTATAACGACCATAAATTTGCGAAATGCTGTCTTCACGCGAGACTGTTGAACACCCTGTAACATCAGCTTATTTATCGGTAGCCTGCGGAACATGAAGCAGTCGGGATACATAGATATAAAAACCATTTGCAGTGATCGTGGAGTATGGTTACATAAATATGGCTATTTAACGATAAGAAGCTGGCGTTCTCCTGTTTGCCATAACGATGAGCTGCTAGTTTCCCATTTTAAGGATAAAAAGCTGGGTATCGATCTAAATCATCGTTAATATTGGCGAATATACCCCGGCGTCTGACACCAGTTTTCGACGGTGTAAGGATGAATATGCTTTGTGTGGACGAACGGTTGAATAAACGTTCATCAAACTAACACCATATACCGTTTTAATTTGGCATGTTCCCCCATTTGTGTAGCCCTATGTGTTTTCTACAATACTTTGTGGGAGGACATTTGGGAGTGGGTGGGTTATATAATCCTCCTTCATCAGTGTCGCTTACAAGAGTAGGACAACGAATCGAGAATGCACATTCAGTCGAATAAATTCTTTCATAATTCTTTTGATTGGGCAGATTCATTTACTCCCCCACGAACGTCTCCTTGCCGTTGTTAATATTCTTTTATGAACTCGAAGCGAATTATAAAATTTTTGGTAAAGATGCTGATTGAATAGCCTATGTAATCTACTTTGAAGCAAAATCTTAGCTTATATTGTCCACGGAACAAAAATCACATTTATTCTTTAGAATATCTTTCCTCTGCATAAACAAATCTATCTTGCAAGTTGAATGTGACGCCTGGAATAACTTTGGTTCCCGTGTTAAGGATCACAACCCCTTTGACACGCAAAAGATCGTTTCCCCGATGTTCGAAAAAGAGTAACCTCACTGAGGACCGTCAGGGAAACTTCAGCACTCAAAATCAAACATTACAGTCAGCTAACCGCCGTGAAATGGCTGAAAGATTGCCAAAATGGCGTAAACCATTAAATAATTAATCAATCAACCTTATACACAACAAACACGCTTTCATTAACATCCCAACTCAATCAATTGAATTTAGATGTTAGATCCGCTCGCATGCTCGTTATGTAATTGAGTATGCGAGCGATTGAATTTGATTAACCAGAGTTTGATTTACAACTGGATTGTCATCTAACGGATACAATTTGTTAAAGTTGAAGATAACGAACAGTGATCAATCACATAAATCCGATACAAATTGTACTCCTTTTGTTAGCTGAACTATATTTTATGTTATTTATTCAAAAGCTTTTACACGAGAAGAAACAATTGGTGACCTTTAAAAGGAAAGTATCGCTCATTTTGGTGATTTTTTTCTCTCGCTCACCAAATCATCTTAATCCTTTCGAATATAATAATAATAATAAAAAAAGATATATGAATGATATTATGCAACTTAGAAATGATTATGTTCCTCGAAAGTTACAATAGGAGCGAACTTGTATAGTAAATGGAATTTTTGTTCAGGAAGCCACAAATTAATGGGACATGATTTAAAGATCGTAATTGTATTAGATTTGGAAATAAATACATTAAATTATTATGTTGAACAGAAAATGACTTATATGAGTCATTTGGAATCATCTGAAACTTTTAATTTTTTTGGACAAAATTTTATTTCTATTAATTCGACATTCCAATTTATTGACGATTTTTATCTAATTAAAAATAATTATCATTTTCATTCAAATGTCGATTCGATATATCTCAGTGAACTAGATATATAAGACGCCACAGAGTCATCCATATCTCTTTGTACTTGGATATTTTATTGATCATAGACATTGACAGTAAACGAACAACTCAACCTTTTGACACATGGACGAATTTCAGCTTCTCCATTCTCAGCGACGTTAAGAAGCCTCCATTAATATAAGTGCGAAAAAATCAACGTTCTGTAACAAATGCACAGGTTTGGAAGGTAAATTAAAAATTAAACACAACTGATGCATATCTATTGTAGTAATGGTTCAACATGCGAGTCCAAGGAATCGCATGGTCACATAAAATGTGAAGCATCAACGTGCTCTGGGCATGTGACCAAGTAATATAGGCATGAGTTTATGATAGCACTAAAAGTACAAAGAAAAAGGGCAAGGAATTATTAAATTCAATGTATTTCAATGCAACTTTTGAAAAACAAATCCTACTTCACACATTTTTTTCTGTAGGGAGTAACCAAATATGTCTGTAATTTTTTGGGGAATATAGTTTTAGAAAAAATATATTTGGAAACTTTAACTGAATTGCACTATTTTTTAACACCGATTAATAACAAAATTTATTCTGGTACAAAACCCACATCTCCCACGTTTCAAGCAACCGAGGGTTTGATAAAAATGTATGCCAATATTTCCTCAAAATGTTGACCGCAAGCCCTTATGCTATGCATTAAAAAAAATGGTGCATATATAATTGCCATTTCCCCACAAAGCAACAATACAAAACTGTATGTCATGACGTCATTTTTCATTGTGACGTATTTGGCCTGTAGTGCATTTAGGTACTTTTCTATACGCTCTGTCAATTTCCTCGGGTTTCCATTTAACGTCGCTGAGTTGTCAATCTTCCCATATTTACGTAGCAACATCATCACCAACATATGTCTCTAACTCATCGTATTTGATACACAAGTGCTCCTTCTGCGTATTATCCGTTTTAGATTTATCACCTCGCGCAACTAGTTGCGGAGGGGATATAACATCGCGAATGTGCGTGTGGGTGTGTGTCCGTTACAACTCGTCAACACAATTTAGAGAAAACCCTTGCATCAAGGATTACCAACCTTTGCAGACTTCTGTGGCATTGTTAGAGGACGATCCATATTAATTTTCAAGTACATGGGTAAAATAATTTTTAAGATACCGTGTAATTTGCAAGTTGATAATATCCAGGTCAGGCTATAAACTGGACTTCCGGTTATTTAAAGCGAAAGTAAGCCTAGTTCATTTTATACAGAGAGGTTGCGTCATCAAGCTAACAATATAAGTGTGGTAGTTGTACTTAGTTTTATATTTTTATCATCATTCACATTCATTCACCTCAATACATATTTCGCTGAGCTGCTGTATTTAGTTAGGAAACTTAAACTTAAAACACCCCTTTTAAATATAATGGTTTAGCCTATAAGGTCCAGTTAAAACATAACTGGGGTGCGGTTAAGTTCCATGTATACTCTAGGGTGCATAACGTTGTTCTTGCTATTTTACAGATTGGTCATTTTAGTTTACTAGGCAATAGGAATTCCTGGCGGGATTTCCTGATTAGTTTTTGTAAATAGTACAGGAAAAACTAGTTTGGAAAAGGTTCCATAGGGTGTTGCCACCAGTATGATGTAAAGGCAAAGATATCGAACAGTGATAAATCTCGTAAGTCCTTTTGCCTAAAAGTACTATTGAATTTATAGAGGATAACCTAGCATCCATAACTGTAAGTAGCTGTAGTATTGTTTTATAATTACATTTAAATAAAGAATTAATTTAAAACTTTTACTGATTAAAACTTGTGAGGAAGTTATAGAGAAATATTTACATAAAGAATAGACTTATATAATTCCTATGAATAGAATTGTGGATAAACATAATTCCTATGATATAAGTAAATGAGTTTTAAGTATTAAAATGCGCAAAGTGATATATGTGTATAGATTTTAGTAAACTATTCAAAAGGTCAACTTAGGAGAGTATCAAACACAGTTCCATCTATTTTGGAAGTTGTAGCCCAGTTCCATAAACTAGCATGTACATGTACCTGTATAAATGTAACCTACTGCAGTTATATTCATTAGGTCACCTGAGTAAGTAAACTCAGATGACCTAATAGTATTGCAATTGGTCGTCGTCCGTTGTGCGTTAACAATTGAACATTTTTAACTTCTTGATAACCACCAGTCCAATTCTTTTCAAATTTGGTATGAAGCATCTTCGGGACAAGGGGCACATAAATTGTAAATTTCAGGTCTCTTGCACCCCTGGGGCCTTGGGGGTGGGACAAACACTGCCCAAAAGTGACCAATTTTCAAAAATCTTCTTTACAACCGCACATGTCTGAGAGAAACCAAATCCAGAGATGTAGAGCAGGAAGGCCTTTACTAAAATTGTAAATTTGGTGGTCCCTGGGGTAGGGGTTCTGACCCCAGGGCGGGGCCAAATTTGGTACACCATGTCTGTTAACAATTTAATATTTTTAACTTCTTCTTGATAACCACCAGTCCAATTCTTTTCAAATTTGGTATGAAGCATCTTTGGGACAAGGGGCACATAAATTGTAAATTTCAGGTCTCTTGCACCCCTGGGGCCTTGGGGGTGGGACAAACACTGCCCAAAAGTGACCAATTTTAAAAAAAAATCTTCCTCTTCACAACCGCACATGTCTGAAAGAAACATGCATAGTGATGTAGAACAGAAGGTCTTTACCAAAATTGTAAATTTGGTGATCCCCGGGGTAGGGGTTCTGACCCCAGGGGGGTGGGGGACCAAACTTGGTACATAGTGTTATATGTACATGTATAACATTTGAAAAGCATCTTTTTCAATGCTATTTATATTAATGTGAAACTAAATGAATATATAGAATGAGCAGGGAGCCTTTTATTATATATATACCCCCTGCAACAAGTTGGGGGGGGGGGTGTTGTTGTTACTGGAATCGGTTGTCTGTCCATTCGTCTGTAGACAGAATAGTTCCCAGACTTTTAGTGTTAGCCTCGCCATATCGGCATATGGTGTACCCATGGGACAAAGGTGTTTCCTATTGAATTTGGGGGCAAAAGGCAAAGGTCAAGTGCACTTGACATCAAAGTAGCAATATGGTTTCCGGGTTCTAGAGACATTATCCTTTCTACCTAGAGTCACTATATCAAGGTACATATATACTACTCATGAGACGAAGATGTTCTTTATCGAATTTGGGTCCAAAGGTCAGCTCAAATGGACATTAAAGTAGTGGTTTTCATTTAAAATCCTTCAACAATCTTGTGAGATTTGAAATGATAATCTTTCTTTGTATATGAATAGGAACCATATGCATATTTTGAAAGATGTTAACATGTAAATAAAGAGTTCCGTATTGAGACTTAGAAATGCAATATGAGACTCCCTATGTTGGCTATTGATACTCAGGTGACGTCAAGGCCTGTGGGCCTCTTGTTTAGCTAACCTCTGATAATCGATATGAAAATAAATATAAATGTAAATCTTAATTAAATCCAGACTTAAACTCATTAATGATTAGTACCATGCAAATTTAAAATCTGTTCTACGGTTTGTGTAGAAAAGATTAAAATTTGATAACACTGGTAATGTACCGGGGAGAGAAGGATAAAAAAAAAAGAGAGGAGAGAGAGAGGAGAGAAGAGAGAGAGAGAGAGAGAGAACGAGAGAGAGAGAGAGAGAGAGAGAGAGAGAGAGAGAGAGGAAGATAAAGAGAAAAGAGGAAGGGAGAGAAAAAGGAAGGGAGTTGGAAGAACATACATCTATTCGTCCAACTTGGGCAGAAAAGGCTCTACATTAAATTTTATGAAATAAATTGTGGAATTTTTTTGTTTCATGAAACGTAACGTAAAATGATAAATATAGAGCCTTTCTGTACCATTTTCCTTCTGCAAAAAGCGCATCGCATGGAGAAATCTATCAAGAACATAAATCATGCTTTTAATGCGTTCGATATTCTGAAATACAAGACAATCATAAAAAGGCGTTTTCAGAGAAAACAAACGATGATGGAGGATATGGTGTTTAATTACCTTCTTATTTATCATCACCATGGTTTTTCACACAAGAATTGAAGTTTGAAAAAAAATCATATCGTGCGGGTTACATGAATTGTTTATGTTTGTGCATGTATATAAAGTAAACAATGTGTCAAACGTAATCATAGTCCCAAAAATTATATATGCATGTACAAAATTGAGTGTAGGGCAATATAATACAGAATAAAATATAAAAAAAAGCACAACGCCAACGTAGCATTATACGTCCGTCATAATTATTTGAGAGAAGACAAAAGATAGATATATAGAGATTTAAGGCAATATCATTCCAACTCAGTGAAAAGGTACAGCCCGGACAATGTTAAAACCACTATGTGCATTGTGACCTTGACCTTTGGCCAGTGACCTTGGTTCAAAATCATGACACTTTCTAGGGTCCTGGCCTACAATTTTGTGAAATATTATTCAAATCCATGCCTTCAATGAAAAGTTATTGCCCGGACAATGTTACAGTAAAATCACTATTTCATTGTGACCTTGACTTTCGCTAGTGACCTTGGTTAAAGGTCATGACACTTCCTTGGATGCAGGGCAACACTTTACTGAAATATTATTTCAATCTATACACTCTGTTAAAAGTTATGGCCCGGACAATGTTAACCATTACAGTGTATGTGCATAGTTACTTTGACCTTTGGCCAGTAAACTTGGCTCAAGGTCATAACACTTTCTTGGGTCCAGGGCAACAATTCTGCGAAATATTATTGCAATCCATGCACTCAATGAAAAATTATGGCCCGGATAATATTAGAACCATAAGTGTATTGTGACCTTGACCTTTGATCAATAACTTTGTCTCAAAATCATAACAATCCCTTTGGGCCAGGCCAACAATTCTGTGAAATATTCAAATCTATGTCCTCAATGAAAAGTTATGGCCCGGACAATGTTAAAACCACTATGTTCATTGTGACCTTCATTTTGACCAGTGACCTTGGTTTATGGCCATGGCACTTCTTTGGATCCAGGGTAACAATTTTGTGAAGTATTATTTCAATCCATGCACTTGGTGAAAAGTCATATGGCCCGTACAAACCATTATGTGCATAGTACCTTGGTCTTTTTCCAGTGAACTAGGCTCAAAGTCATGACATTTCCTTCAGTTCAGAGCAACAATTCTGTGAAATATTGTTCAAATCTACAGAGTGGCTCAGAAGTTATCTCCCGGAAAAACAATTTCGGATGGACAACGCCATAATAAAATACGCCCCGCCTAAAGATGGGCGTATACAAATAACACACAAAGACCATGTATTTTGTGCAATCACAAAGGATTAAAACAGATTACATGCATACACGGCATTACACAGGTGATAAGCTGCTGCATTTCCACTTGTAGGACAGGCCTCCAGAGACTTCACAAACCACGTGATGGCATTTCTAGCGTCCTTCATGATGTAGTAACAATATCCCAAGAGATTGTAATGTCTGTGAAGTTCTATTGGTCTTCCATTCGAACACCCTTGCCCATTCTCTACGTATCCAACCATCGACCTTAAATGTTCAACAGCTTGTGGTAATTGTTCTTTATCTCCCAAATTAACAGCTACCTGGAACTGTATGTAAGAGACATAAACGAGAGGATTAATCGCACAAAAGTACCAATTGGACCTCCCATCCAAAAGAGCCAATTCATATTGTAAGGCAGGAGGCACACAATCAATATCAGAAAAACTGAAGACGACGTCAAATGCAACGTCATTTTCGTTAGCCATGTCGTTTTCTGTCACAGTTTCGTCCATATCGGGTGAAAGCAATGAACGTTCCCCGCAAATGACATGCCCGGGTATCCCTTTATAGGGAATGGCTCGACGTCTGCTGAAGAGTTTGCTCAGAAATTTTCTGATAACACTGTGATTTTCTTGCTGTGATAATTAATAAGTGAGTAAGTAATAGACGCAGCCAGTACATCATGCTCTATTCCAGCCTCAAGCACCATTTTGATTCAGAGGTAGCTTCTGTCTCATCTGTTTCTCTGGCGTTCTTTTAGCTTCCAGAGGTAAAGCATTCCAACTCGAATGGATAGAAACTTCAACGCATAGATTCCCATCAAAGTTTCACCTAGATGATCGGACACTTCTTCTGCAATGCGAAAGTAAGCTTTCCACATCCGTCGGTAAAAACATGACGGAGAGGTAACCTCAAAGCTAAGACATCGAGCGTGGGTATTGCTTGTTCCTTTGAAATGTCCTGATGTTATTTGCAAAACGTGTCTCTCGGTCGTGCATAGCAAAGTTCACCCGTGGTAGATCATGTAGTAGTTTGCGCAATGTTAATAAACGATACTCTCTTTTGCAGTACCATTTGCAATTCATAAAACACCCCAGTACATTCTTCTGTATGCGTTCAATTTCGGCAGTAAGGCGAATCCTCGCCTTTTCGTCCTCTAGTTTCACTTCGAAAAGATTTCTAGACCTTAGAAAGTAGTGTGACAAGTGCTTTTGCTGAATGCATTTCTTCAAGAATGACAAGCATAACTTCACACAGTCAACTAGATCCGATGGGTCCCAATGGATTATTTCTTCGGAAAGCCAAAAAACAATCGTTTTCAGATGAAAAGAATTGATTTCTTCAGGAGCAACTTTATCTAGGATATCTTTCTTCAGGCTTTTGAAAATCACATAACACTGAATTTGGACGTCTTTGAAATTCCAGATGAGTTCTCTTTCTGGCAAAACGAAGGCAAATCTCCATTCTAAATGACACCTGGTAGAAAATGGATGACCCACGGGTAAAATATGACAGGGCATAGATTTGATTTTGTTGATCAATAATTCGTCGGGCCAGTTCGATTTCCGTTTTCTGGATATCCATTCCAGCGATTCCTCCGGCCATACGGAACATTTCAAACCAACACCCATATCGGAATCTTGTCCATATTTGGAATAATTTAGCATGACACATGGACCGTGACGTAATGACTCCCCGGCATGGAAAGAAGGCGGAGAAAACTCATCCATACCAGTTATCATATCTATAAAATATTTGAGGTAAATATCGCTTGATAAGTGAATCACACCTTTTGATTGGAAGCACGATTCCAGACAAGACTGCGTTTCGTGCCTTATCAGATTTTGAGAAAGCCTATACGGACTTAGCAAAGCAAAACCAGGCGGACATTCTTTTGTATTCATGGTTATCACATTTTCAGCCAAGCTGACGTCACAGCTTCCATCTGTGACCACTTCCGTGTCTCTAACCTGTATCATTTGATCCTCGTCACTTCCTTGTGAAACGGAACATTCAATTCTGCTTCCAGTTAAATAAGTGCCCATTTTGTGGACGTGTTTAACCCCACATTCGTAAATGAAGGTCCTCTGTCTGTACAAATGCAGTTCTTCATTGTTCACGTGATCAGAACTAAGAATTTCAGACATAACACTAGAGGATTCTGGGTTGTCATTTATGATGCACCGATCGGCTGTTTCCGATAACCCCGACGGGCTGCGGTATTGGGTCTCATTCGTTCTGCTGTACGACATGATCGTCTAAAAATAAAAAGGCAAAATGCATATCACCTTGTCTGTGCAACAATAACCTGGCGGTATAAATTTAGTAGTACCTACTTCAGAAGGATAATTTGTACGCTGGAATAAGATCATACTACGCCGTAAAACATACTTCAAATCTTGGGTGATTATAGGTAACCTTCCTCTGCTTCCACACAAATGGGTGATTTGGAGTAACTTTGTATTGACTACACACTGATGGGTGACCACAGGTAACTCAGTACTGTTTACACACTGATGGATGACCACAGGTAACCTAGTACTGTTTACGCACAGATGGTGACCAGAAGTTACTTTTTACGTTTTGACACAATGTTAACTTCGCCTTTTTGTTTGTATCGCTGAAACACTGATGGATGACTAGAGATAACCCAG
>CAJDSM010000128.1:23353-41438 GCA_903981925.1 Ostrea lurida
ATGTGCGACCGTATTCGATTAATGTTCCTGCATTTGGAAAAAATGTGGAGTCTGGCCCAGTAGATGGATGTCGTGTGTTCAGTGGCTCTCTGTTGTCTTGTGTAGCTCGCCAGCTACCTGATCACCGATACTCCACATGATGCGTATCATGATTCAATAGATGGAATGCAATCCCGTATAATTTGCCAGAATACATCAAAATTTGATTACCGTATAAATTCACTGATTTATATTTGTATCTAGAAAACTGATATCTTTTGCATGTTCGTATTGGTCTGAGAGTTGTGTGATTCGCGCTTGAGTGTGGCTTAATGCCTATCCTACGTGCAGCATAAAAGAAAATCCATATAGATTCTTCTCATTAAACTACTTTTACGAACGGGTTTATGAGACGATTGACAAAGATTGTAGAAAATCATGAACATGTCTTCGAAGAGTGGTAGTAACAGTGTTTCATTGTATGTCGCAGAACTATAGGGCATAAATCTGAATGCTTTCCAATCGTATCTGAAGGTCGCGTTTTCGTGGCGCCCACCGATTACAGGTAATTACGATCGACTGTATCGCTGAATCGTCGACCCTCTATTAATATCGCGTACACATTATCTTACTGCACTTTAATGCAGCTGTGACCAACTAGACAAATCATATGATATAGGCGATAGATGCGCTGATAACAGTACGAACAATACGTAACACTACAAAAAAAAAACACAGCAGATAACCACCACAAGACCGACCGTAAACACAAGTTGCGTGGCAAGTAATTTCAACAGACAGGGAGAGAGAATAGTCCGAGGTAATCTTCGAATATGTTGGGTTGATCTCGGAATACTCTTCACGCTTGTGGTAGACGGGTGATGTCTCGCTGAAGCGACGGCGGATCCGCGTTCGTTTTTCCCTCTATAAAATGATTTAAAATACTCCTATATCTCGAAACATCGGGTTACTCGAATACCACACCTGCTTATGTGAAGTATTTTCAAAGGTTCCCATCAGCCCAATTTCACCTGGTTTGAATCTCGAGTGCAAGATCATTTTCCGGTCTAACTTAACAATTTACCTGGCCTACTCAGTCCCGCATTTCAACGCCCGCGCTGTAGAACTATAATAATTATACATTGTCGGCCAGTAGTCCACGCATCGCCCGTTTTCAGGTAGACCCCGGGTTGCGAAATTAGTTTAACAGCTTGGGTCTCGGATGCACTTTTGTTTAATTCCGCGCCAATTACGACCTAACACGCCGGATTCATCAAATATCCCCTCCGTCTAAAAACAGAAAAATAATTGAGATCTAATATCACGGATATGCTCGGAGACCGGCCCCGATATCTCGAAGTTTTTTTCGAAAGTCCCTCGGACTTCGGAGAGGTAGGGTATTTTTAACTGTATATAGTTTAGTGTTATGAAACTCGAGGGATTCAATTTCCCTGTGGAAACGAAGGTTATTCATAGTTCAGTCTTTCCTTGCCCCTCAGCGGAACAGAAAGACGGGTAATGGAATAACCTCTCTTTCCAACAGAATACCACTGTGGGATGTACTTGCCTGTCCCAGTAGTTTTCAGTTGTTAGCGGGACAAAAAAATTTGTAAGACAGTATAAAATTGGCAAAGTTACATCGGTGTTTAAACTATCATAATCTCAAAAAACATATACAAAGTCGGAGTGTAGGGCAACATGGATTCCGACAAAAGCGAAGCAAGGATCAGGTACCGTGGAGGAGTAAGCCATCCTCTCTGCTCGACCGCCGCCTTAAGCTCTTAATAGAGCAGGACTCATGTCTCGATATAACTCTTCAAGTTGTTTTTCACTGAGTTTTTATCACCTGGTAATTAATAACGAGATAACTCGTTGTGATGAGATAATTATATCGGTGAAAATAAATGAAAAGAAAAACACAAAAAAATGAATAAATAAAAAAAATAATTAAAAAAAAAAAAAAACAGTCAATGAGTATTTTTAATCATTTTTTTCACTTTAAGTTGATTTTAATAGAAATGATAAAGTCACTTTCTGTTTACTGCAATTGAAATGGCAATATTGTACGATCTAAATTCTAACTTACACATAACAATAATAAATACTGAAACAATGAAATTTATAAGGGGATCATTATTGAAAAATTCAAGCGCAAACTTGTACTGAAAATTCTTTTGTTTAGGAAAAATTAATTCAAAAGTTAGCTGGATTTAAAATTTAGATTTAGGTCTATCTCAGTTAATGGTCTTTCGGCCAGAAGATTGTAAATAATTTTTCTCCAGCTGCATCTGTCACCTCGTGATACTGACCTGCTATCTTTTCAAAGCAAGAAATACATTTTACAGAAGCACGTCCAGCATCCTGCACCTGGTAGCCTTCTTGTCTCTGACATAGATCGTTGGAACAATTATTCATGTACCTGTGAACGCGCGCCTGGCATACATTATATCATGAGTGCGTTTTGCAGGTATTCGGCCAACGGAAAAAAATTCAATCAAGTAAGGTTGAATTGATTTCTTCTATTTTATATCCACAATTGCAACAGGAATCATTTTTATTTTAGAATATGTCATAAGGAAATTTAGCTAATATAGTACATAGCTAAAGCGAACATCATTGAATTCATGACCAAATTTCAATGATCAATTAAATTGTCGTGCAATAAAGCATGGAATTCGTTAATCGTATATGTAATTCGCAGATGCTGTTGACTTTTTCCCCAGCGAATTTAAGGAGGCATTTCCTCTACATCATCCAAAGGTGGCTGTTTTACTTTTCGACATTGATGAGTTTTTATGATTTTATATTCTATATTGACACATGTGTAGCTAATTCGTTTGGTGGTTATGGTTGTATATTCTGTGTTTGTATACCATGCAATCTGAATTGATTAGCAATGTCGCATTTTTCTAAATTGGTTCACATATCAAATTTCAGGGGAATTGCTCATTAATAAAAACTCTTTTAGATGTCTTATTTTATCGGGGGAGGATGTAAATGCAAGTTTTTTTTTACTAAATATCTGTGGTTTTTCAATTTTACAGCCATCCACTCCTACTCCCAATGAATTCAAAAATACTACATGATTTAATTAATGTAATTGGGAATATACATATACATGTATATCTAAAGTACCGAGATTCCATGCGTGCGTTGAAGGTTTGTTGACAGATGATTCAGGTGTCTGTTGTAATTAATCAATGCATTTAGGCATGCATAACTGAAGTAGCCAATATTTGCTGGATAAAAAATCTAATAAAATATGTCGAAGTCATGCAGGGAAGCAAACTGTGAAAAATGAACCAAGTGATGTGTGCGATCGGTTTGTTGAAACTCAATGTATTACACGCCTTGTCAAAATCCATGGCACTATTTATCAACACACAGAATTTTCAGTATGCACGTATTGTACATAATTATAACTTTTGGTGTACTTCCGTTAATCAAAGCTTACATCATTTCAAAACTAATTTTTAAAATATTCTGGGACTTGGTATCCATGACAGCAATTGCACGTGCTTTGAATTGAAGGAACCACGTGGTCAAAGAGAAGTGGTCTTAATTGATTTGCAGAAAGGTTGTTGAACTTTTACTTTCAATAATTCTTAATCTACAGAGTTCGTAGTTCATCAGTTTTATGATCGGTTCTACCTTTGCAAACCTAAAGTTAAAAAAAAAAAAAAAAAAGGTTTCTCTTGAACCTACGTCCGTGGGTGCATGTGGTGTTGAGAGTGAGTTGTATTTTAGTTTTATTTTGCACGTGCATTGTTTTCTCCGTACTTGGAGTGTTTCTTTTCATGAAAACGGGCAAATCTAGTATAATGTGTATGCCAAATTCACTTTTCAACAGTTTTGTTTCATCCATAAAATTGAGAATTCGATATTATTGATGAAATGCTTGTCTTTCTATCAGATATTTACATTATTATGGTATTCAATGTATGAATTAAATCAACACAAAAGTGGGAAACTTCAAGTTCACATGACTGGTAAATGGTTACAAGCCGACCATTTTGTTCTTTAAACTTTTTGAAGAGTTGTCTACCCTTTGTAAAAATAAGAAAAATCTTATTTTCTGAAAATGTGTGCGGTAAATGATTGATTTTATTTCATGTTTCCATAAAGAGAAAGCGTATGGATCATGGATCATTTTACCAAGAGATTTGTATGATTTTTTAAAAAAATATTTTGATAATTAAGCATGTTCTTCCTATATTGACTTCAATGTAAGATTCTAAGTTACATGTAATAAATCAAGAAGTAATCAATAGTTTGAAAATCCTATGGTGGATTATTTTTATCCCAAGAACTCTTCAAAATGATACCATGATTACAGAATTTGTTAGATATGAAATATGGTCTTTATACACTGAATACCTTAGTCTAGAAAGATATACCTGTATCTGTATTAGAGAGACATCTCTTAACCTTTAGAGTTCAGTCTCTTTATCGATGTAAAAGAGATATATTTTACAAAGATTTGAGATATATCTTACAGCTTTTTTTGAAAAGATATTTCTCTAACTTTAGTGATATATCTCTTAAAGCTAAACGTGTATGACCTTCGCCGTTTTTGTGACGTAATTTATGGCGTAAAAAGTTCGAGGAGTACATTAACACGCTAATTGGACTGAATGCCCGTAAAGGAGCCGAGTTGTTAACTAGACGTGAGATAAGCGAGTTATTAACAGACCTGAGCGCAAATAGAGCGAGTTTATTAAAAGACTCTCCGGCCTAGAAAGATCATATTACAGACTGGTAGCCCCACCATAGCGAGTTGCATGAATTACTCCCTTGAGTTTTCATTAGGAATTGAAATGAAATGGAATACATGCAATGTTGTCATGTAGGTAACGAATCCTACCACACCGACAGATGGCCAAACGGCCACGTTTTATTTAATATATATATAATATATATATATATATATATATTATATATATATATATATATATATATATATATATATATATATATATATATATATATATATATTATATAACTATTAACCTTAAACCCATGCGCGGATCTAGGGGGGGGGGGGGTCTCCGGACCCCCCCCCCCCCCTGGATTTTGCAAAGCCGATATTACTTGGAAATGAAAAAAATTGTTATTTTTCATATTTGTGCACTTCACAGTTATACTTAAGGTTCGGACCCCCCCCCGCCCCCCCCTGGAAAAATTTTCTGGATCCGCAACTGTTAATCAAGTATACAAAAGACATCTTAAAACTACTATGTTAAATATAAAATTTCTTTAAAAAGAAAAAACATTTATGATTCACGCAGTTGAAAAATGCACTATCTGTCATAAAACATAAAATGTAAACTTCCTGAGGTTACATGTAGTCTCAAAATCGGCGGAATCTGATATCTTAAGCTGAATATCTGTATTTAAGTAGAGAGTGACATAGAATCATACAAATCGGGAAGTACATTATCGTAAGCAAGGCGAAGTGTAATTCTGATTCGCATCTCGGAAAATGTGTGGTTTCCGTAAAGAACTGATATAACTGAAGAACACCAAAGTAAAATTATAGGGGGGTCAAGGCCCTCCTGACATCCTCCTCGTTTGATCCATCGAATAAAAAATGATTTTTTGTTGTTTTTACTTTTACTCATTAAATTTCCTTGACATTTCACATTATACCCACGACATTGAAACATGCACAAACGTGGGAGGTAGAAGCTCGGTAGAATTGATGGCAAAGTCTAGCTACTGTCAGAAAATCCGTGATATTCTCTGAACTTTTGACTTCTGTCCATCAAATTCAGATTCATAACAAATACAGAAACAAAACATATCAAAACTAATGTATAGATACCACATCAGCTTTTTTTTTATATTGGCGTTAGTGTGGTTTTTATATAACATCTGTATGTTTTAAATAGTTGAATCAGTTCAAAAACAACTATAGCTTCACCTTAGGTTGCGAGGTGTCATGTGATCCATCAAAGGTAGTTAACTCTGTATGCTAGAATTTTGTTGATTACAGCTTCACTTTAATGTTACACTACCCTGGGTTTTCGTTCAATTCAATATACACATGTATACACTGCTGCCACTCAATCTGGTTGGGTTAGCTTACAGACGACATATGTGAGCAACCATTTTCTCCTCAATATATATCTCATTTCAAAATGACTGTTCGTTTTTGTATCACTGTCTTTAATTTCTCCAATTCCCAGCGCCCCATTGTTTACCATGTGATATGACTGTGGACTCTCACTCTAGTCAAAGAGAGCTGCTCTCCTTAAAATCCAGTGCACGTGACGCGTGAAAATGTGACCATAGGCTGGACAAAGTTTGATATTGGTGGTGGTGGTGCCGTGGTGGTGATGTATGGAATCTGTAACACAAATTTATATCATAAAACTTTGACGTGGACCATCTAAACAAATCAGAAATCCACAGCTGACATAACACCTAGATACCTCTATGTATCTGGATACTTTACAAAATATTATGAAATCGCAGTGTTTTATTTCTTAGACATCAGAATACAATATTCCTTATAAATTAAACAAATCCATGCGACCACACGCATGTAGTTTATTGCAAACATTTTCAGTCGTCACAATTTGCACTTTGATGTACTACTCCCTGATATATGCACTTTTAGAATTCAGATTGAATTTTACGTTCAGATAGAAATATTTTCAATTTACAAATTATACCATGGCACCATTCTTCACGTATTTCTGTTGAGTCTGCAGTTCAAGTTTTTACAAAAATTGAGAAATTTGGAAACTTTTTTTTTAATGTACAAACAAGATTTCTGGAACTTAATGATCAAGAAATCATTTGTAGTGAACTTTTGACTTCTCTGGTTCACGTGTTTCTGCGAACACGGAACAGAAATATCTGGTTATCGATGAGGCTTTATCGAGACACGAGTTAACGCTCCTTGTACATATAGACCATAAACACCATTCGTGTGTCCCTCAATCAATAATCCACGTGATTTTTTTTTTTATCTGAAAAAAAAAAAACCGTTTCTAATATTTAGATTCATACTAATCTGTTGTTACATTGCTTTATTTTACCTCTACGCAGAGACCAGGAAGTACACTGAACAAAAAAAAAAAAAAAAAAAAAAACAAAAAAAAAAAAAAAAAACTCTTAAAAAAATAAATAACCGATACCTTTGTGAGTACATGTAACTGCTTATTTGAAAAGAACGTAATTTTCTGAATTATATGGTAACGTTCAGCTTAAATAACTCAAATGTACACCCTACATAACAATGGCTGAGAAGATTGAAAGGAGATAATTTGCCCCAACTGCAGGCATGGCTAGATAACATTATATAACATTCAAAAAGTACAAGAGAAAGCTTGCTTGTGATGAGCTTTAATTGACAAGATCAGTCTGTTGTTCTGAATTAACCTCCATGGTTCGTGGGAACCCACATCCCCGGGCTCGTCTGCGGCCTACTGTTACAAAGTTTAACAGTAATTGCCCATCCACTCGCGAGTAAAAACAGAAGGTATTTTATATATTTTTTATGAAACTCAAGCACTTGTTCATGCAAAAAAAGCATATTTCAACAGAGTAAGCTCCGCTTTATTAGGATCCACCGTGGTTCCGATTATCACGGGGGTCAGTAACCTATCAGGTGCAAGGTTACATCTCTGGTGATTTTTTCGACCAATCACAACATCGTTTTTAAAGTTCTTTATATGGTCATATCGACCTTCCGTTTGTATTTCCCGTGGAATACGGAAGAGAAACGATACATTTTTTATTAATATTCTATATTTAGCACGTTTGATTATATTGATTAAAAATTTGAAATTCCCTAAATACCTGGAATTTCCCCTCAGATTATGAAAATATCTTAATCATGTTATATTTCAAGATATTTGAACAGGTAAACTTAAGATATGACTGTCCTTTTAAATACCTAAAAATACAGTTAATAAAAACAGATGAAGGGAATTTCGGTTATTCATAATTTCTATATCGTCGGACGTGTTCAAATCATAAGTCTATTTTATCAGCTTTTAAAGGTGAGAAAACAGAATTTTATCCCGTCCTGACCCACAAGCATCGACCTATTCTGAGGACGTCAAATTATCTCAGTTATAAGTATACACATGGAGCGCCTCATGTAATCGGTCCGTTCACGTTTTGCGTTAAACTATATAAGTTTACACGGCGATATAACTAATTTAAATGAAAGTATTGCTTCAAATTAAAAAACTTTAATCCAGTGAATAGACATAGTCAATTGGAAATTCTAAAGTCTTGTAAAAGTGACGTAGCTTACACACAGGGGAAATATTATGAATGAGTGACAGTGCGCTATTCTCAACCCTCGTCAAATCAAATGGAGCGATCAGTTCGGCTTGACGGACGCGTGTGAACGGCTGATCCATTCAGCGATCGGGGATTTTAATTCCAGTATTTGGACATGTTCTACCCCACTCATTATTTACTCAGAAGACTTAATTTTTAAATATTTTGTTTATTTATTGGCTGGGATTTGACACTTACAAGATACAATTCTCACAATGAAGCTGTGGCATATTGCTTTAATGATCATTTTCGTCATTCAGGTAAGAAAAAAATTCCACATTTTTTAATGATAATGTTTCAATTATGAATTATGATATCACAATTAGAAGGGGGAAAAAACCACTTAATTTTTTTTATCTTTTTCACTTTCCAAAATCAAACGGTTCCATATAAAATGGCGAAGTAACAAAGTATGAAACGTAATCATAGTCCAAAAAACACATACAAAATCGAGTGTAGGGCAACACGGACCTTCGACGAAAGCGAAGGCAGGATCAGGTGCCATGGAATTCATGATCGAGGGACCAGAAAAATGATCAATATTGAAAATCACATTGTAAATGTTCAATATTGAAAATCAATTGTGAATGATTTATACCAATTTTGGAACAACTCTACTCTGTCGTATTAGAGTTTTGAAAAACAAGTTTTTATATAATATAATTCACAACTAGATTTAATTATGGATACATGTATTGAGAACACTTGAAAAGGTTCCGTGCGATCCGGATACCAAAACCGCAGATTCAACACGGATAACACGACGTTCGAATCTGAAAGTTGGGTTGGATTCGCTAATCGGAAAACTGTATCTATGATTATAAAATGTTAAAATGATATTGTGTTTTAACAAGGTTGACATTTAATGTTTTTCGATGCAGACTAAATATACATATACAACATGCACACGTAACATTTTCCGGGTTCCTTGAGTTGAAATGTTGTATCGAGGTGATCCCTTCCTAACATAGGACGCTTTATATGTGAGCTGATTTATTATTTATTTATGATAATGAACGTAGATGTAACACTTTCGTACTGTGTTATAATACCATAAATGTTCACCTGCCAGGTAACTTATAATTCTCTTTGGTCTACGTTGATACGCTAATTAGTGATAATTGTAACGAGACGGTATCTCTCCCTAAATTTCTACGCTCGTTATTGTTCCGATTTAGTGACATCTCCACAAAAATTAACAAATATAAAAGGACCCCCCCCCCCTACTGTTTGTGAGGTCAATCGATCAGCCTGACAATTGTCTTTGTTCGAGTTCTTTACCGCTGTACTTTGCTTGCATCAATTTATGTTATCGGATTATTTCTCAGTCATTGTGATAATTGCGAGAAAAAAATCATCTCGTTTTGTCGTGATTTATGGATGGCATCGCAACATCTCTACGGATTCAGTCTTCAACATTTCCGGTTTGCGACAACCGTCTTGATTTGTGGGCCTTCGTTGAATCCTCAGAATACATTATTTTTATTTCTGGTACATGTATAACATAGATGTTTAATTCATTTCAACAACTCAAACAAGTTCTTCAAAGAAACTGTTAATATTCATTTTGGTGAAACGTGGTGATGTTTTCAAACAATTTGCATAATCATTGAGCTGACGGAAGTTCAATGATGGGGTCCGCAGACGATACTTGCATGCGGCACCGTCTGATCTCTGCTTATCACACGCGGCGTTTTGTTGCCGAATGTTGCACGCTGCGTACTCGGTTGACCTTCAATAATCCTGCCATCGAGGACACTGTTTTCTAATTGCTCTGAATATGTTGATGATGAAAACGGAAGAGACCGGCGTTTCTGTTTTATCTTTCAAACCAATTTACCATACGGGTTTGTTTAAGAAGCCGTTGAAAAGATCCCCGCCGTTTTTCATTTTCTCTTTTTCTCCGTTTTAACTATGGCATTTCCTGTGTCTGTGAAATCTTATGTCACAGGGGACCTAGGCTGCACAGAACATGTCACCCTACACTGTCGTTGTATCTGTGAGAACTCGGGGGGCCATCACATCCAATTTTCAAGGAATCCTCAGACAAGGAATTTGAAATCACCAGGAAGTCACTTGCATAAAAGAGAAAAATTAGAATCTTCAGTTTTAATTACACCCTAAAGTACGAATTCATCTGCATGTGCATTCAATTAAACCGAGGATGTGGGGTTGGTCTAAAATCATCTTTAGTGCGAATTTTTACAATTTTTTTTTTTATGAAAATGGAAATTCTGCGCCATTGAACAATAATTTTAGCTGCCCCTTAACCTCCATCTGTTTCCTTGTGGCAGTTGATGTATGAAACAAGTTTTATTCGGTTGTGGTTGTTCAATGCAATGGTATAAAATCGCCTAAGGGTGATACGAAAAGACCAAAATCAGATAACGTACACATGTAGTACGAGTATAACTTGTAATCTAGCATTTTGATGACCTATTATGTACAGGTAGCCCTTGTTCAGAGTACAGACCAATTGCATGTACAGATCTTCATGCTCGGTTACCATGTCAGGTCCTATCCTTGGGTTGCACCGTGTACTGACTCATAGCCTTTGATAAATATATACCTTTTCCCGTTTTCGTCTCGTCTACTTGCAATAAATTATCAACAACTCAACTCGTATCCTGGCAGTTATGCAATTCCCATTTACCTGTAGACAGCTCTACAAAACAGATGGGACAAACTTTTCTGCGACTTGATAAGTCACGTCTGCAATAGTCTGCCACCTCTGAAAGTGCCGAACCTGCAGATTCTCGCATTGTGGTGCAGTGCGTTTGTCTGCCACCACCGGAAGTGCCGAACTTGCAGATTCTCGCGTTGTGGTGCAGTGTGCTTGTCTGCCACCACCGGAAGTGCCGAACATGCAGATTCTCGCGTTGTGGTGCAGTGTGTTTAGAAAGTAACACCCCCTACAAACTCATTACATTTTCTCATTTTGTATCTTCTATTTACAACTGTCTGCCTTGTGACACACCTTTACCAAAACGGGGGCAATAAAGTCTGACGATTTATTTATACAATGCATATGATGTCCTAAAATAGACAAGGTAGCTTTAAAAACTCATCTTACTGTCTCTTTGTGGGAACTTAATTAAATTATAATGCAATCATAATGCGCTCTCCAATTAGGGTTTCTAGTTTTTTTGTAACTCCACGTACGAAATCGGGTCTATTGTTGAAATCCACATCCTTTATTGGTTTCATTCGGCATTCAATCTGAATTTTATTTTAGTGAGAGATACTATTAAAACGTACTTTGGATATAAATCCTCTAACAAACGGAGGTTTTGTTTGATGAGAATGTTTTATCAGCTGATAAAACCGGGGGGACCAAACATGCACGAATTTGCCATGTTGACATCTGACACACTAAAATTCACAGCGAGGGTGAGAAATAACGAGAACAAGGGTAAAACGTCTAACGCTGAGGTCACGTGGTCAGATATGAAGAGTACGGCCACTATCATAATTCTGTCACATCTCAAAGTAGTGAAGACTGGACCTTTCTTCTCCGAATAAATCTGTCATGTGGCTTGTGAACAGTGAGTAGTCGATTACAGCGATACAGACCAGACCAGGAAATACTAGTCTTGTTAGACTGAATCTCAATCAGGTTACGGTCGGGGCCCAGGACTGGCTTTGGAGCAATTTTTAGCCACGTTAAGTCACCGCAATGTCCTATGAGCATTGCATACTGGGATGACAGATTGATTTATGAACCGTAAGGTCGCACATCTTGACAGATTTCATGTCGTATAATGATAATCAAAATTTGATAAAGCTGTCGATCAAAGTCCAGGAACGTCGAGGGGAGTCTGGAGCAGAAGCTTTCAAGGTCAAATTGTCTCTGGAGCAGAGGCTGTCAAGGTCATACTGTATTTGGGGCAGACGTTTTGAAAGTCATATTGTCTTTGGGCATTCTTTTCTTTAGAGAATATCTATGAAGAGAGAGGAGTATTACAGGTGTATAAAAGAACAGTGTAGGTACACCTAATTCTTGGGCTTTATAACTATCTCGATTACTTAGACTTTAATTGCATGTTGTCGTTGTATTCTCCCATATTGGTAGTGTGCATGCAATAGTAGGATAGTTTCCGCACTCCAACCCAGAGTAAATAGTCAGAAGGACAAGATTCAGGCCTTATTTCCCTGTTGAAAGACTTTTTCTCACATGGCCTATTTTCTTCAGTGACTCATAAACGTCTTAAATATATTATCAATGAAATCAGTCAAAATCACCACTGAGGTTTCGTTTTGTGACCTACATATTTTCAATGGTTTTATCTTTGATCTTACTTATTATGTACACAGAGGTTATATGTACTGTTGTTTGCGATGACAACAGATAAACACACACCGTATACATCGTCCCATGACTTCTACAATGACATCAAATATAAGTTTTGCGAAGTTGTCGCCAATTTCAGTTTATTTGGGATAGTCCAAGCAAAAGCCATCTTAGTTTTACCCTATAGCCATCTTAGTACGTTTTACCGCTGCATGAATGCAGAAAGTGATTAATATAATAGGCTTATACCGTATAAACTAAACATGACCGACACTGACATATCGGTACATAAAATCCTATTTAATGCCCCCTATAAGGATGGTTCCCGAAATGTTCGGAGGGTGAATAGTGGAACTGCCATCCTCGTCATGTTATTCATTTTAGATATAGGTAGAATTTTTGAATAAACAAACAAATAAACAAGAATTCGAAGGTTATAATCAAGATAAAGACCCCTGCTTGTTTTAAATAACGAGAAATATTTCACACACCCCTTGCCATTGTTCTTCTCAATGTGGGGTGCAGCAATGTTGTGAAAACTCAATCGGCCAAAGTCTTGGCTCGCCTGGCCGATGGTCTCCGCATATCACTGACGTCTGCAAACAAATACATTGTAATCTGTATAATGGCTGTGTTCCCAGTAAACTCATGTGACCCAAATGTACTACAGATGTTTGGCAGAAGTGTTGTTACTTTTTGGAGAATTATAATTTGAATAGTACCGCCATGTCATGTCCTGGCCGAGACAAAACTGATTTCTTTTCAGAACGTCTGCATCGCCATGCAGTCACCATTATACTTTTGCTTTTGGTATTCCTTTAATGCAGTGCTATGTTTTGAAGTTCTTAGAACTTTGACATAGCCATCATGAGTTTTGATAAATACTTTGACAAATCCACGGAACAGCTACTTCCCGCGTCACTTTGCCTTGCTTTGTGGTTCTATTGAAGTGGGGTCTAGTTTGTGAAGCGACTACGATTGCAAAATTGTCATCACGACATTAAATTGACTCGGGTCATTCATGTGACAAATACGAAAGTCCAGTATACTTCGCCTTGTGGTTCTAGAGAAATGGGGACTAGCTTGTGGAACAATCCCAATTGCAAAATGGTCATCACGACATTGAATTGACTCAAATAATTCAACTTCGCCTTGTGGTTCTAGAGAAATGGGGACTAGCTTGTGGAACAATCCCAATTGCAAAATGGTCATCACGACATTGAATTGACTCATCATTCAACTTTGGCCTTGTGGTTCTAAGAGAAATGGGCTTATGTTTGTGCAAGCAATCCCAATTGCAAAATGGTCATTACGACATTGAATTGACTCTTGAAAGTCATTCAACTTTGCCTTGTGGTTCTAGAGAAATGTGAACCCATTCCAATTGCAAAATGGTCGTCACAGCGCATTAGGTTGACTCTTGAAAGTCAGATACGAAAGTTCCCTGTTTATTTTCCTACGTGGGTGAGCGGGGCCATTGCCCATCCCACAAGGTGAACTATTTTGGGCAAGATTTCAGATCTAGTTGGGCCGGAAATGGGCATTTCGTGTGCAGTGAATTTTTCAGTGCTCTACCTATATTTGTGCAAGCATTGAAGTTTGTTTGACTAATATCAACACACACTTTGTTTGTACAGACATTTGTTTCTCATGCAATACAAGTCTAATATTATAACAATGCTCTCAGACGCTGGGTCGTTCCGCCAGGGTTTCGCTTAGATGATTTTGTACTCTATCAGCGTTCAATCAATTATTTGAAATAAGATCTACTCGTCTGTGTCAAAGAATTTGGCACACCTGAAATTAATAGTATACCTTCGTAGTTTTGTACGTCTTATCGTCCAAAATCCGATTTTGGTCGATTTAACGTCTTATATAATTTTCAAACTTAAAGGATTGTGTTTCAACACTATTCGTATTCCAAGACTTAAATAGAGCGGTTTTATTTTGACAGAGATTTGAGTTTATAGAGATGTTTAAGCTCAATGTAAATGATTGATTTGGCTTTCTAGACCTGGTGACACAGAAAACTTACAATGTACACTTC
Source organism: Ostrea lurida (assembly GCA_903981925.1). Taxonomy (NCBI): domain Eukaryota; kingdom Metazoa; phylum Mollusca; class Bivalvia; order Ostreida; family Ostreidae; genus Ostrea; species Ostrea lurida. Next base: position 37,972 of record CAJDSM010000128.1, read on the forward strand.
AGATAGGATATTGACCTGAATATGACTGCGACCTGGTCCAGGGACCACAAAGACCGCAAATTATGATTGACGTTCATTGCGTCAACTTTAATGGAGCTCTTTCAAGAAACGAACAATAACGAAAGATTTTTTTTATTGTTTTCAAATTGACGTCCAAACAAAGTTTTGTGAGAAATTCGATCAGATAATTTTGAAACTCATAATTCGTTCATTTTAAATTCACTGCATTTTAGCGAGACTGCAAATACACATCGGTTCGTTGAGGCTTTCGGGTCTACAGTATCGGAAGTTGTGAAACGTCAAACTAATGGCTACAGGCGCGATTGTATCTGTTGAAAGAAAAAAACTTTTCCGGGAGCCAAATGACCAATCTCTCAGATATGAATATTCCTTGTCCAGTTAAAAGATGGACCCATCCTAAGTACGTGTGTCCGCCGTACAGCCCGTCATTAGATTATCTTGATTACCTTGATGGGGAAATACACAACACTACATAATTTTTACAGGGCCATGTTGCTCATTTCAGCTGTGGGCATTTTGCAAATCGCTCAACATGAAAAAAAAGTGAAAAGCTGATGACCGGGGTATGTTGACTGTTCATTCAATGAGGGCATTTGTTAGATGAATTGGAGATTGTCCTACAACTTCAAAGTGTTCTTCGTTCGTGTACAACTTAATAGTTGTAGGGCGGTTTTTGTCAGGGCACAATGTTCTTAAATTCGCTGTGACAAGCACAAAATGTTAATTGAAACACCAAACGTATAATTAATAAGACGTGAACGTAACCACAAAATCAGGGGTCATATTGTCTCTCGCTTCCTTCGTACGGCTGCCACGTGACAAAAATCAACTTTAACGGCCCATTGTGGTGGAACAATGACCGGACCAAATTGCGATTTAATGGTCAATAAAAGAAAGTTTGAATTTAACAAAACCTCAAAATCCTTTACCAAAAAAAGTGTGAGGGCGTAATGTCCGCATTTGTGTTGAAATAGCGTTTTTTCTATAAAACAAATGTGGTATTGCTCATTCGCCAAGAATGATAATGGAAAAGTTTGATCCGTTACTGAGTATAAGGAAATTATCTACTGAGAGATTTCATCTGAAAATTAATGATAAGTGGTAAATGATTTGCACGTATATAGGGTTATGCACAACCTGCACTGAACATAGACCGTCATATAAAGTGAATGCGGTACCTCTTCTACTATACAGATGTTAATGACGCCAATTATATGCATATAGTTTTGTATTCTCTGTGAAACAAGGCACAATTACTAATCGGGAACTGCCCGCCATGTCACACACCGATCAAGCAGGGCACCTAGACAGCTTACACTAATAACGTCATTTTAATCCTACCGGAAATGAGCTCTCTTAAATAGCAAGAATTACATTTTTCGGTGCAAGTTGTACAAGGAAATTTCATCATTTTAGGATTTTTGAAAAGCCTGCTAAAATTGTAAATTAATTAATTAAAGACGAGGTTTAATTGATGTGGACGTAGCTAGGACATTTGGTTGTCAGCCATTGTTCAGGAAGTACTGTAGTTGCGGTCCTAGTGCTGTTGGCATGTACACTTGTTCACTTGAACGAATTGATACGAAAATCGATGACTACTCTAATGTCACACGCAATGTTGGAGGTCTACCCCAGAATCTGTTATTAGCTGCTAACAAATGAAACTTCATTTTCAATTAGGCCTTGACTTTTTCATGCTTTCAATACTCTTGATCATATCAAAAAGGTAAATTATGAATTTCCTCCTGTGTGTGAACGAGCAGTTAATCGCTGCACCGTTGACTTTGAAATGTCAGTTCTAATTAACTTTAGTCAAAGGTAGCTAATTGCGCAATGTTGTCCGAAGGAAATTGCTCTGAAATCAGCGATTCTAGTACTGAACCATCAACCCTCTGTACGGAAATATCCTTTCAGAAACTGGGTCGTGTTTGAATTATGGGGGCTTATTATTCAAAATCCAACGAAACACTTGAACTGTGAAAGAGCGCGTCTGCACGTTCAAGAAAAAAGATTCCAGATATCTACAATAGAATTACTCTTGCATTGTATTGTACAAAAAATTGGACAATGTAACAAAGATTTCCTGGGGACAGTAGACAGTCGGAAGTCGAGGAGACACAAATTAAGTCGTACGGAGATGAGTATAATGAGGCAAATTACATCGCGGCTGTGCAGCCGCTCAACACCTCGACTGAACTTCAACAGATAATGCCTTCTGATCGAATTAACGTAATTTGGGAGTTTATTTAATTTATCAAATAACAGATTGCTACACGGTTCAACTCCGTCAATTCCATACAATGACTTTATATTGCGAGAATGACACAATTTAGAAAAAAAAAATGCTACGAACGTGTTTGGTTATCAACCATCTGCTACGACACCCCCCCCCCCGTGTTGTGTTCGTTAAGTACTCTGCTCATGGTATTACAGTTTCTATGAAAGGAAATGTAGAGATGTAGTTTATTCACCCTAACCAACCATGTCGCTGATCATGATTTAATTACATTATAGTCTAATTCGCTAACGATAATACCATTGAAAGCTTGTCCAAGGGCTATCTTCTAGTTCCCACTCGGTGTTCGCTGTCAGTGAAGGGTTTGTTGAAATAAAACAGGACCTATCAAATGATGTATTAAACATATTATACATGTCGTTCTTACATTTGCTGTGATATAAATATAGATGTCCGATACTTGAAAATAAAACAAGTATGATTGATTGAAACTCTCTTTTTTTTCCATCTTCCTCGAAATTCGCCAATTAGAACCAAAAACAAAACTTTAAAAATCAACAACAAACAAATAAAAATAACAAAGCAAACTCTAAACAAACAAAGAGTAACTAAACAAACCCCAAACAAACAAAATGTAACAAAAGCAAACCCCAACAAACAAACACCCAAAAACACATTCACCCAAATACCCCACCACCCCCAAAACCCACGCATGTATGGTAGCGCGGGAAGCGTGTCGTTGCGTACGTTGCTTCAACAGCGACATTTAGTACAAAATACAGCTTCCGTAGGTTGAGAAAGATCTAGATCTCCTCTCAGTTGTCAAAGCGTCGTTTGACTTGTTTCAGAAAATGTTCTTTGTTGACATGACACGTATAGAGTATGAATATTAATGTCCAGAGATGTACGAGGAAATTCTTGTCGCGTAAGATATGAATATTTCAGTAGCTCAATGTTAATGACAACGAAAAGTTTTGTAAGCTGTTACATAATCTGCAACAAATTGCTACAACAATAGCAAAGTTAATCAGACGCTTGTATTTGACAAATGAGTGCTATGTATCAGTATAAACCCATTAAATGCTAGACTGTAACGTCACTGGGAATCATGACCGCGGTGGTTGAGTGGTTCACTAAAACGTCAGAGACACCACGGCCGCGGTGGCTGGTGACATCACGGACACTACCGCCGCGGTGGTTGAGTGATTCA
>CAJDSM010000129.1:0-13446 GCA_903981925.1 Ostrea lurida
AGGGGGGGGGGGGGGGGGACATAATTATCACCTTTACTATGGACAAAGACGAAAAATGCAACTAAATATCTTTATAATGGAAGACAAGTAATACAACAAAATACCATTACAATGGACAAAGGCACAGAAATGGAACTAAAGATCTTTTACAATGGACAAAGCAAGAAATGGAACTAAATATCTGTACAACAGACATAGGCAAGAAATGGAACTAAAAATATCTGACAACAGACAAAAGGCAAGAAATGGAACTAAACATCTTTAATGGACAAAGGCAAGAAAATGGAACTAAATATCTGTTACAACAACAAAGGCAAGAAATGCGAACTAAAATTCTTTTACAAACGGACAAAGGCAAGAAATGGAACTAAATATCTTTACAATGGACAAAGGTAAGAAATGGAACTAAATATCTTTACAACAGACAAAGGCAAGAAAATGGAATAAATATATCTTTACAACAGGACGAAGGCAAGAAATGGAACTAAATACTTTTACAAGTACAAAAGACAAAGGCAAGAATGGAACTTATAAATATCTTTACAACAAACAAAGGCAAGAAATTGAACGAAACACCTTTACAATGGACAAGGTCAGGAAATACAACTAAATACCTTTACAATGGACAAAGGCAAGAAATGGAACTAAATTATCTTTTACAACAGACAAGGCAAGAAATGGAACTAATAATTCTTACAACGGACAAAGGCAAGAAATTAAACTAAACACCTTTAAATTGGGCAAAGGCAAAATGTCTCGAGTTTACACATCAATAGAACGTATATATAAATTCTTATAATTCCAATTCCTTTACCGTATTAACAATTTCAAGCATAATTGAAGTTTCTCTGCTGAATTCGAATCTATGTTCATTATATCCTATTTAATTTAAGACGTGTATGAACACATTACGTTTTCATATTAACCTATGTGTAAATTCCCATTTAGTTTTATTTTTGTCCAATCAAAACAACTGTAATACATAACAATGGAATTATCAGAAGATGAACAGACATACATACCCATATTTAATATCTAAGGGGAAAACAAACATACAATAAACTATTCAAATTTATAACAATTGTTAATTTTCCTCAAACAACAAATATCATATTTCATAACGAAATTCTTTAATGTTCATTCTGGATTGTAAGTCTTTTAATATCTTGCATTCCTGGTACATATGCCAATACACTAGCTATTAGCAAGTACTGCTTTGTGGACTGATTTTTGGTGTAAATTTTTTCTTGTTTAATTAAATACTGGTTTTTTTTTGTTTTTGCTTTTTTGTGGGGTGGGGTGGGGTGGGGGGTTCAACAATATTATTCCCATACTTATTGGGACACTTGATTGAAAAGGAAAAAAAAAAAAAAAAGATGACAAGAAACTACCGCAAAATTGGGAAAATTCTGCCTATTTCTTAAAAGGAACTGGTCCAATAACCAGACTCCAAATGTGAGTTTCAAAATAACTAATGGTTCATTTGTAACACACAATTTGATTGGTTGATTTCTTCCTGAATTTGTATAAAATGAGTTGAAGAGAAAGTTGCACCATATCATATCTTGGGAATGATGTCACAATATGTTTGGCTCTAGACTCCCTTTCCATTATGTTGTTACTTATTAGTGTTGTAAAATCGGACAAAAATTTACCATCAATTATCGAAATTAATCGCCAGTACACGATTGATTATAAAATCGATTTATTTGAAACTTCCCAAATGAGATTTTTGCCACATCTGGATACTCGAGTACGCTCTTCATTACAGGGTACAGAATTATGAATCGCCTATCCAGGCATGAGACGCTCTCCTGAGAGTACAAAAAATCAACACAGTGCATCTAAATGAAACGTAAGCTTAGTATAAGTGATTCAATGTACACATATAGTTCTGACAGCTCTTCAGAGTATAGTTCATCTGAAAGTATGAGTGTCGGTCATTGTCAGCGACAATCGATGTTCAAAATTATAATCAATTGTCGCCAAGTGTTGCTTTCAGCAACGATTTTCGATAGTCGGCGACTATCGTAAACAACACTATTACTTATATAAAGATCGACGTCGTATAAAAATCTAAATAAATTCTGTAGTATGGGGGAGAGAAATAAAAACTCTCTTAAGTTTCTGTCATCCAACATTGATTACATGTAATAATGTTGTCTTTTGAATGAACATTTATTAAAGATTTCATGTATACTTTCATTTGTGAATAAACAGACAGTAGAAAAAATACAAAGTTTTATTCATACTTGTATGTTTCGCTAATCGATTAGTTTCAACATTCATCCTATTTAGCTTTAAGGGGGGTAGAGGGTTCTCAGTAAAACTCAGTGAATAAAGTTTTTTTGTGTCAGACATTGAAGCCTTGATCTTAAATGCCCTTTGACTGCTGATCCTTTTGGTTCCTGCATCATTTCATTTAGAAATTTTTAATTTTACACATTTTTGGCTACTAATTGAATAGAGGCCACAAAAACCAATGTCCTTTGCCACATAGCAGGTGTTCGTATGGCACAATAAAGATCCCTCCCTGCTCAAAGGCCAACAGGCCTAAATTTTTGCAGCCCTTCACTGACAAATTAATTATGGTCAACCTACCAATCACCGTTTCAGACAAACATGGATACTGAAGTTCCAAGCATTGATGTTCTTGAAACTGAACACACATACTTTTTGGGTAATTAATACATTAACTAAACTTGGACAACCATATGTTTTCTCTTTCTTGACTCTCTACTTCACGATTTATAACAAGGTGACGAGTATGCATATAGGAGTTCCAAACATCAACAAACATATTCAGGGGGTCACCTCAATACATAATTTACTAAATAAATCATTTTTCATTGGTCAGGTTTTTTTTAAAGTGCAAATGTTTTTAGCCATATAATTTTAATCCAATTCTGCTCAATTAAAAGAATTTTTTATTGTTAAAAAAAAAAAAAAGAAAAAAAAAAAGGCAAAAACGCAAAACCATAAAGCTTAAATTCTTTTTTATGATTAATGTAATATATTAAAAAATCTTTGCAGTTCTGATTTTATAAGTTTATCACTGTTAGTAATTCTGAATGTAAAATAATGCACAGTACATGTATATCAATGATCATCTCTGCAAATATCAACTAAAGTTGGACTATATTATAGCAAATATGAAAATGTCTGATAATACCAATTAAGCTATTGTTTATATACCAACCTGGTGGCGTATGTGCACACACATTGCATTAATATGAAAAACACACTTGTGTGTATTAATCTTTGATAAAATCATGTTATTCTCAAAATTGAACAACTTTCGAGATAGACGGAATTATCTAATTTTATTTCGCTAAACAAAACTTAAATTTATTACAATTCATCGTGAAGGTATCGTGTCTTGATTGCATAATGTCCTGATTGACCCAATAACACATATATATATCTAATCTAAACTTATATAAAATCATGAAGTTCATTAACCAAAACTATATGCTCAAAATTAACATCTTTTCGAAAACAACATTTGTAAACTTCCAAAATATATTATAATATTTGACAGAAGAAAAAAAATTACAGGAGGAAAATGACTTGATCTAATTATACATTTTCAATTTTTTATATTTATATTTCATTTTTGTAAACTATAACTAATTCATAGGTGTTCTGACACAATTTTTTTTTTGAAATTGTCCAGTTATTATCTTATTTTCACATAACGAGAATTATGTACCAATTTGAATTACATTTAAATGACTGACCAACAATTCCACATCATTTTATATTATGAACAAGGAAATCATTAAATTATGACCTTGAATATTTCCATACACTCTTAGAGTGTGTTTTAAGATTAGATATTACCTGAGTAACAAAGTAATAAGTGCAAATTGAAATCAATAACGTAAAACTCAAATAAGGATAAATTCAAAATAAATATAGGTATTCAACTCACTATGATAAAACATATAGAGATTTTTTTTTCTTTTAATTATATATACATATCTTACATCAAATATAACTTTAAGGCACACGAGAAATTAAAATATAAAATTTACAAGTGCTTGGCCAACAATTCTGAGTTTCAACATATGGTTAGAGAGCTAAGCCAGCTTACAAACAAACAATTCTAGTATTTTTATCATGACTGTATTTAAGCCTAAATTACAAAGAAAGTAGATAGGATAAAAATGCCAGTGACACAGTTAACCATAGAATGTCAACCAACAATTAAAATATTGAGACTGTGACTAAAGATGGTTGATGTTTTAAGATATAAAATAAAACTCTGCAAATTACCCACATATCTGCCCATTACCTACATGACGGTTAGCCATTGTGAAGTTCACACAAGGACAACAAATGACAAGCCATTACCTTGATTAAGAAAAGTTAAAAATATTAAACATATACACTGGAGATTTGCAGGTTAAAAATAAATGTATTTGACTTTCACAGATTACACCTATTTTCGGATGACTTTGTCCGTCCCTGCTTCGCGGGTTATGTGGACACGTGACTGAATACATTCAACAATGATACGCACTTCAGGTTGTAACATTTTCATAACACAAAATAAATCGTTTAATTTTTGAAACAAGAAATCAAAATCGACATTTTAATCTACAATAGTTTGATAAGTATGAATCTTCTCTTTCTTTCTGCAAAATTTCAAGTCGATACGTGCCCTAGAAGTAGGGGAAATCGTTTAAAATATTTAGGACCATCCTGATGCACAAACGCGCCCCGATATCGTCTGTTGCTAGTGTATTCCTATTCGTGTTAAATAACTAGTTTGTAGTCTTTGTTATTTGAGCTTCTAGTGCCTCCTTATTTTTCAAATACATGAGAAAAGCGTAAAGCAAACATCGTACGTAAAAGCAAAGCTGCAAAGACGGTCGCAATAATTAAAATAAGGAGGAAATGTATGTCCCTACTAAACTTACTTTTTTTCCGCCATCTTGTACAGAGAGAATGTGTAGCGCGTTGCAGCATGGGTAAAACGAACGAGGGTTCGCGAGACACGTGTCTTATCACATGACCCACTCTGTAAAAATAACTTTGTTAATCATAACATAGGAACAAGATCCTGAGAAATATACTTTTTATTAACAAATAAAAGCAAAACTACTCTTTCAATCTAGTTGAGATGTCCGTAATATATTAGTGTTATTGTCGAATAACTGTCGAATCTCGCGTTTGCGTCCCGGTCAGCGATCGATGAATGAGGTTATTTTGATGAAATCTTTCGTCGATATTGGTTTTCATTACTTAGTGGTTCACAGCGTGACCTATATATAGAGTAGGCTGCTTTCTCAATTTGTGACATCTTGGTTGTTCAAAATCTACAACACATCGAGCTGTCATTACAACTAAATGTTTACTGCTATAAACAACATGCTCAAATGCATGTTTATTTATTTAAAGTCTACAACTTATTTATTTACTTGTCACGGTTCTGATTTGGGCAGGGTTAGTATTTACTGGGTATGTGTGGTTGCTCGACGAGTTTTATCTAATAAGGGGACGGTATGCGTAACGCCCTATGAGCTAATTAAGCAGCCCCAATGTCACACTGACGTCCATAACTCAATCGTTAATAATATTAACGATCAAGAGAGAGAGAGAGAGAGAGAGAGAGGAGAGAGAGAGAGAGGAGAGAGAGAGAGAGAGTATCCTGAATATATAGCAGCCATTGTTAGACTATCCGGTTTTATCGTACAATGACTGATCGACGCAGTACAGGTGCACACTAGCTGACGGTCACTCGCGGCCACATTGACAGCTGAGTAATGGTGGTTCCTTGTACAGTTTTAGTCATTAATACATGTACATGTACTAGTCCCTCGTATGAACTTCTCCCCCGGAAAAGTCAGATACCCCATCTGCAAATGTTATAAGGCATCGTCAGAACAGGATTTGGTCATTTTAATTGTACCAAATTTATACATAAAGTTATCGAAAAGACACAGGGGAGAGGGGGTCGCTTTACGAAGGGGGTTGGGGGGACCCCCCAGTCCTCACCTCTGTATCCGCGCTTGTTTGTACATGTGTATCATAATTTTAAAAGACACGTTGATAAGAAATATATTTGATGACGATCTAATTTATAGCTCTGATAAATGTTTGATAGATGAGATTACAATTATGTTACAACCATGTAAGTGTCCTATATTTCCTGTGTACGGTACCACAAATACGTCCATTTCCTGTAATTTCTTTATACTTAATAAAATTACTGTTTTCCTCAGTTGTTTTTTAACAGAGAGAGAGAGAGAGAGAGAGAGAGAGAGAGAGAGAGAGAGAGAGAGATTCATTCTGATTAAATAAGGAAACTCGTCAATTGCACAAATGAAAATTCAACCAAATTCAGTCTTGGGTGAAAGGGACAAATGACTCACCCCTTCCAATTGGGGGGACGGGGGGGGGGGTTAACCAAGAAAATGCAAAAATAGGGTGAACTATGTGACGATCTGATGTAATGACCAGTTTTACTGCATGATATATGCAGCTCAAGTGAGCATTTTGATTACCTATTATACAGCATCTGTCTAGCTGTCTGTCCGTAAACTAAAACACATTTTCGACTTTTTTCTCGGAACTACGAGTTCATTTGCTTTACAGCAATTTTGGGAAAAGGGGATTCGAAAATTTTTGAATGAAGGGGCACAACCTTTTCAAAGATATAAGAATAGTGAACCTATGGTACACGTGTACTTCAAGGACTAGAAAGCTTCCTTAATGAGTGGATCGATATTCAAGATTTGCGTGATACAGTGGTGATAGTTCACATCATGGTCTCAGGGGTAGGGGTTCTTGCCAAGAACCACAGTGTCATGATTATATAAATTTTCCAAGAGTAATCCATGTATATATAGTTAATTATTAACATGGGCCCTGGGGCGAGGATGGGGCTAAGGTCAGGGATCATTTTATATTATGCATGAATATAGGGGGAAATCTTTAATGAAATATCATCTTACCCAGAACAAAATGGCAAAATTAGTCATATTGGTATTTAGGTATCGCCGTGTTGTGTGGACTCTGAAAGATTCAGTTCAGTCACAACCCAGTGGGGCCTATGTTGGGGTTAACATTATTTTGTCATGGAATTAAAAAGGGTAAAAGCTTTTTTAGCTCACCTGAACCGGAGAGACTTACAAGTAGCTATTCTGATCGCCTTTTGTTTCCGTCGTCCGTCGTTAACTTTCCACATTTTCGACTTCTTCTCAAGAACCGCTGGGCCAAATTCAACCAAACTTGGTACAAATCATCCTTGGGTGAAGGGGATCAAGTTTGTTCAAATGAAGGACCAGGCCCCTTTCAAAAGGGGAGATAATCACGAAAATGCAGAAATAGGGGGTGTCATTTAAAAATCTTCTCAAACAAGAACCACTGGGCCAGAAAAGCTGAAATTATATGGAAGCTCCTGAATAATAGGAGGAATGCAAGTTTGTTCAAATCAATGACCCCGGGGTCAAATGGGGCCACAACTAAGGGGATCAAAGTTTACATATGATTATATAAGGGAAAATCTTTAAAAATCTTTCTTCTCAAGAACCACTGGGCCAGGAAAGCTGAAATTATATGGAAGCTTTTCTGATAAGAGAGAGATTAAAGTTTGTTCAAATCATGACCCGGGGGTACGATGGGGCCAACATAGGGGATCAAAGTTTTACATATGATTATATAGGAACAATCTTTAAAAATCTTCTTCTCAAGAACCACTGACCAGGAAGCTGAGATTTATATGAAAGCTTCCTGATAGTGGAAATTCCAGTTTGTACAAATCATGACCCCAGGGGTATTGGTGGGGCCACATAGGGGAGTCAAAGTTTTACATTTGAAATATATATAAAAATCTTCTCAAGACCAAAAGACAACATTTACCTTTAAAGCTTCCTGATATTGATGCGAGGGCCAAGTCCACTCAGGTGAGCGTATGTGCCCATGGGCCTCTTGTTTAAAAAGTTCTTTAAAAAAAAGAAGAAGAAAAAGAAGAAGAAGAAGCAGGGTCAAGGTGACTCTAGCGAGCCACATAGGTCTCTTTAATAGGACAGTTTGTCAGCTTAATACTATCTCTCATGTCAGGGGAAAGAGATCGTTAATTAACCTCATATTACAACAGAATAGAAAGAATAATGATGTGGTGGTGGGGGGGGGGGGTGGCAATGTTTCTAGGATTTAAATTTCAGGGAATTCACAACTGATACGGAGGCAACACCTGTCAATCATTTCGATACATTTCAGCTACATAAATTTCTTGAATTCGAACAAATATCTTGAAAAAAATGAGAAGAAAAGGATTGTGATTCACAGCAACTGTAGATTCAGAAATGTAACCATGTCTAGATATTCATAGACCAGTTTTATTGGAATTTCATGCATGCAACCTATGAGAAAAATATTTATTACATATACAATTGAATAACTGCTTTTCTCTTTTAGATAATTCACAGTCACTTAAAATCATTGTGAAAGAGATTTGTTTAGATTTTGCATTTAAGGCAGTAGTCTCACGGTAAGGGGACTAACTCATTTGTCCCCATCTGTTTGTTGTTTACAATGAAATTAATTCATAGCATCTCATGATATGAATATCTAACACAGCCAGACACTTCAGGCTCCTTTATTTGTCATCAGGCAGATAGGATCTATTTATCACACAACTGATCATAAAACACAAATTTGATTTACTTTCTAACTTCCCAACGAATTTGCCTTATCGTGTTGTGTTTGACGTCACTAATTATGTTGTGACGTCGTCTGCAACGTAAAGTTATAGAACGTGAATTTCTTACACTTATTTTCACTTCATAAAATACACAAAATCCTCTGAACAACCTCGGTGACAAAAGAATACTAGTATCTTTACCGTCAATTTAAACAGTTTCAAGGAATTTGGTTTTGGACACTTGAAGCTGCTAGGGTGCATTATTTTTTATTGTTCAATTTTGTGTGTTTTTGAAAATTTGTTTTTGTGGGTTTTTTTTTTATTTGTTTGTTTTTTGTTTACTATCTATCTTATTCATATTATTTATGTATATCTATAATAAAATAGATAATAGATTTTATTTTATATTATTAAAATGATCTGATATGTTAAATAATCATTTTCTTTGAAGGAAAAGGCGTGTGGGGGGGGGTTAGGGTATCAAACATTTAAAAAAAATATCACTCGGACAGTTTACCTACTGCTTCCCCTTCTTTTCTTATTTCCCACACTGGGAGCATTTGAATTTCCCCCTTTCCTTCTCCAGCGAGTCCAACTGTGGCTCATGCCACTGGTTTCAGAAACTATTCATGCTTGGCACGTTTACTTAATTTGCCTTTGTTTTAGTGAGTAAATTTAATACAATTCGATTATAATTACTATTATAACTATGTCATATTCTGATATATATTGTTATTATCCAATTTATAAATATCTATTATCTATCATATATTTTTTTTAATTAAGTAATTCATTAGTAAAACTTAAAAGAGTAATGGCATTTTACATAGAGCCAACTGACTCACAACTTACGCTGGCGGGGGGGGGGGGGTAGTAGTATGCGCAATTACTCTGTAAATTAGGTTATTTATTTGAAATTTCTGTAAAGAAAGCAGGATGACTACTTTTATTTCCTTTACTTTTTTCAAAATTGAACAATACATTTTTTTTTATTTCTGTAAGTAAGTGTGCCAATTTTGTTATTTGAAAGACCGAAATTTGACCATTTTCTCAATATCAGCCCTCTAAATATATGAGTCACTAAAACGTTTCAGTTTTACTTTTAAAAAACCAATGATATATGTATCCTTTTCAAACCATCTTATTCGTAAGTAAAATTCTACATTTAAATTTTAAAGAATATATCGGGGTTATTACAACCAAATTGCCAACTGACGTCAAATTCCGCAGGGTAGGGGTAATTTTACCCTATAGGCATATAAGTGAATTTCAATAAATACAGGGAATTTCGAATTCCATATACACAAATGTTTCCAGGTTAAAGTTAAATGTCAAATGCGTTACTGAAAGGGAAGTTTCAAACGTTTTTGTGTGCAGAGATTTAATCTATGATTTTTACTCCAATTTTGTCAGACTTGCAGAATGATACATACATTTGATCCTTTTCTGACTCTGAATAACTACGTTGTCGATGTCGCTTGTCTGTAGTCACTGAATGATACGTTTGTATGAAGTCCTGAAATAACGTTGATGAAGTTTTGTCTGTTAGTTCCTGAATAAGATTGTAATGAAGTCTTGTACTGTATTCTCGTATGCTACTGTTGTATGAAGTCTTGCTTTCTATGCTACGTTTGTACGGAGAAGCCTTGGTCTGTATATACGTTGGATGAAGTCCTTGTTCTATGCCGGGTGTGGGCTCAACTATACTTTTGGTAAGACGTCCCGCTGAGATTTTCAAAACCACCCTCCCATAAACTATATTCAATATTTTTGAAACCATACCATTCATATATTTCCGTTAAAATTCATGACCCAATCATAATTTATACCAAAATTGTGACCTATTCATGTATGTTGCCGCCCTTAAGTAAGTGCACATATTGTAATTATACCCGGGTTTTAGTTATATTTCGGGGAAAATGTCCTAATATTTTATTACAAACTTATGAGGATGAAACTCCAGCAATAAATTGGCATATTAAAAATTGATCTACCATTAGTATAACAGATTATGAAATGCCCCGATTATATATTTGACTTGCAAAAAAGCGACCCAACCAGGCACGTCTGTGGTATAGCAATATATAGGAAGAGGTCCCCGGTTGAATGATACGTTCTATGAAGTCCTTGTTCTGTATGAAATTACAAGTTGTGATGTACTTGTTCTGAATTACTTTTGTCCTGTTGAATGAAGTCTAGTTGTTGAACTTGTAATGAAGTCTTTCCTGCTATGATATCATTGTATTGATAAGCCCTTGTCTGTATGATCGTTGTATGAACTTCAACTTTTTTGTCAGTAGTTGGCCGCGCTTTAAAATTCCGCATACGCAATAGATGCTCTGCGTATTCGAATCCAACTGGCATATATACACACAAAGAGGTGATAGTGGGTATATCAGTGGGGATTTAGATGGGGAGGCAGCCCCCCCCCCCTTTTTTTTTTTGGTGACCAAAATTAATTATAATGTATAAGATACAAATTAACCTCTAAAAGTACTCTATAAGCTCTAAAAACCCGAAGCTCCGGGGGCTTCCCCCCTGGCCCCACGTTGACTTCATCCAGATTTTAAGCTTACTGGCTACTTTTTCAGACCGGAGGCCCCCCTTTCACAATCCTGATGCTCACTGTATATTACTACAATAAAGGAAAGTTGACGATTGCAAAGTTAAAGTCATCACGCTTATCATATAATGTAGTTGTCAGTCTGCCATTAGAGTCAATGTTAAGTAAAATATCCAATATGAAGCAAGATGTCAGATTCTGTGGTGTCCTTTATCGAGTTCTTCGGAATATTCAAATGGACATAATTGTGAAAATTATGATTGTTAATTGATAGCACATCATCTATATACCTATATGTAAGGTTGAAGGACACGGCAAGTTTTTTGTTTTTACCCGTAACAGTTTTGTACAAATTCTGCTTCATATGAATATAAAAATAAGTCTGCCCATAAGGGGCACAATTAGTGCCCATAGGAATACCAACAGATTGTTGGAAGACCTGGACTCTAAAGACTACATTAATATTGTCTATAAGAAACCCAAGCATGTTCTTAATATCTACTTCAGAGTACTGGTGTGGGCAATCAGAGTGGTTTTTTTTTAGCAAAATATGTGTCTTGTTTTTCAACGACTAGAAATTCGTATTTTCGGGTGCCATTTTTGTTTAAAAAGCAATTATCTGTAATCTGAAAAAGCCTAGATTTTAATTTATCGTGAGGAATCGTTGTATAAAGTGTGGAGAAATCGTACGTTTTGATGCAGTCAATTTTAGAAAATTCTCGTGATTTTAGGTTGTCCAAAAGCTCTTTAGAGTTTTTGAGAATCCACATCTGATTGACACCACTTCTGGAATATGTAGTGGAACAGTATATCTGAAGAGACTATTTGATAGCTTTAAGTAGTTTAGTTAAGAGTAAAGAAAGAGGCTTGGTAGAACACTTTCTGGAACCAGCAATGTATCGTTGTTTGTGAGGGGTTTTATGCAATTTCGGAATCCAATAAAGGTATAGTACATGTAATTCAAATTGATCCTGATTCTTCGGAATATTGAAAGTATCTAACACAGAAAGGTGATTTTGAAGAATTTCATCTATTGTGAAATTGCTTGGAGTATAAGTAGGATTCCCAGAAGTTGAAATATATCCTAGTTTATTTAAAGGACAATTATAGTAGTAACTTTCACAATTAAAGACAATGTTGCTACTTGCTTGCTCAGCTGGAAATAGTATAAAGTTTTCATGTAGTCTATGTAACTAATTTACCACTTCTGGCTCCTTAAAAACAGAGGGATAAATAGTACGCATTTTCCCCGTCAAATGGTGAATACGGGATTTTAATAAATTTCGAATAGTTTTGATCCATTCAGACAATGTGTTAATCATATGGATACGTCACATTGCCGGTGAAAGACTGCAAAACTTACGCCTGTGCTAGACGCTTACAGCCTTTCAGCAAGGAGGTAGTTTTATCGTGCCACGCCTGCTGAGACATGGAGCCTCGGTGTTTGCGCGGGGGACCGCCCTGTATAGTAGCCTCTTACAACAAGCATGAGTAATGAGGATCTATGTTAACCCGGATCCCCCCAGGAGTAAGAGAGTGTAGTTCTTTCTTAGAAATTGTCAATGAATTAAGTAAACCATTCTATATTACAATCTGCTACAGACATGTATCTATGACCTCATTCTCTGTGTTCATGTTATTGGCGCAGCTATAAGAGATGTTAACAAAACTTCATTTCATGCTACTTGCCACAGAATTGTTCATTCTTCATCTTTGTTTAAAAATAATCGATGTTACTTTTTCTTCACAATATTTATACAATTTGATGTTAATGAGCATGGGATTTCTGATGCACAGCTCATATGCTTGAAATGTATAACATTGACAGCATGTAATTACATCGTTATCTTAATTATCGTAAATACTTTACAACGGCTAATTACTCACTGTCCAGCCCCCTCCTGATTCTGTAGTCATTGTCACATACACCCTTCTTTATCTCATCAAGGACATTTATTGAGTATACCCCGTCTTTTCCTTTAACACCTGGGTCGTTTTGTAAAATATCCAAACAGGTTTTGTCCAGTACGTCACGTACTACAAGAAACACATGATAATCTTATAACCTGATGAACTATTGGCTGTTAATAGTGATACAAGGTTGGCACTGATTAATACACTTTGTTATATATGCCTTTTTATGGCATTGATGTTGTCTAGAAAATCCGTATTACAATATACTATTACGTTTATTTGACAGAATAGGTACATCAGAATTTCTCTCGGACTA
>CAJDSM010000129.1:13471-27222 GCA_903981925.1 Ostrea lurida
AGAGTTCGTCAAAAGAAGAGGAGTACGTTCATAAAATAATATTTTAATTTGAGCAGTTAAACGAAAAGGGGTCGGTGCACGATGTACCTTAAGAGGCTGTGTCAACCAGCATTGAGCTTTTTCCTTAAAAATTGGAATTTCCAATAAAGAAATCAAATTTTTGTATGAAATAGTTTAGCGCAATTTTATAATGAATATACATATTCCAAAATGTGAAATAGTAGGTTTTAATTTAATTTTTCATTCTTGTTTCCATGGGTACATATCAATAGTTAATGCTACTCATGCCACGGTATCATAGTATATTAATTGAAAAATCTTATTTAAAAATAAATGGCAACCGCTTCATTATTCCTTGTTAAAAAAAAATAGATTGAATTATAGGAAATGCATGGTAAACAATTATATCTCTTACCATCATTGACCACTTGATTCCTGTTCACTTTTAATCTAATTTTTATCTCATATTACATGGCTAAGAATTGCCGAAAAATGCCCATAATCAGTAGGCCCTAATTTTATTTTTGCGGGACAACGCAACACATCTTTAAAAAGTTGACATAATCCTGTAAAAGGCAGATTATATCTTGGTCTAAAAAATATGTGTAAATTAAAAATGGGTAGTTTTTCAGTATATGGGACTTATAAAAAGACTACAGAGTGTATGGACTGAAGGATTTTGTCCAAGTTATTGCGCAACTCTGAAATCTTGGTGACGTCACCACAATTGAATAATCGCCATGATATTGTGAATTTTGATTGTGACGTCACAATGCCACCCAAACGGAAGGCACATTGGCTGAATTCCCATTTCTTTACAATGTAAAAATATAGCTGGGCAATAATGTAGCCCTCTCGCCTTTTTTTCCGGGGGGGGGGGTCAGAATAAAAAAAAAAAAAACGGAGAGGCTACATTATTGCCAGCTATGTAAACTTTGGTTAAAATTTAAAATATTTTCACAAGTGAACATGTACTTACCAGCTTTCAAAAATTCTGCATAAATTTAAAAAAAAAAAAAAACCAAACAACAAAACATCTTCCTCCAATTAAAAAGGAACTAATAAGCGTGTGAAAGTGCTATTTTTAAATTTATACACAATGAAATTCACACGCATATAAACACCACAATAGTCACTATTTTCAACAGAAGTGAATGAGAAGAAAAGTAGTTGAAAAAGCTACATGTAGTAATGACTGATACATGTAAATTTCAAGTAGCGAAGTATAATAATTTGATTAGCAATAAGTACTGCAACCCCCCCCTCCCCACCTAAACGATTTCAGAAAAATTAAGTTGGCACAGCGGTAGATAACTAAAAATTGGTATGGAAATGTAAATAATTATTAAGAAACGGCCATTTCTTTAAAGTTTGGAAATGAATAAACTCATCAACGCACCACACACAAATACTGCCATAAAGCATAGAAAGCCTCCTTTTATTGTGCTGAAAATATAAAAGCTAGTAAAGAAAAATAATTTGCGCTAGAAAGTTAGCTTAATGTAAGGATTAAGAAATAATCTTTTAAAGGAAAAGTTAATTGTTAAACTCTGATACAACTTTTCTGGGGCCGTCAGTGACCTTTATGAAATTCCATGATTGAGAGAGAGAGAGGAGAGAGAGAGAGAGAGAGAGAGAGAGAGAGGAGAAGAGAGAGAGGAGAGAGAGAGAGAGAAAGAGAGAGATGGGTGACGCTGCGCTTGCCGGTGGACTTTGAATTTGATCCTGGATTTGTTAAAAATTCCTTTTTATTTTATTATTTGTGAGAGGGAAAAAATCATGTAATAGAATGTCAGAGACCTAACAAAATTGAGGTGCCTCTTTCACATAAGCGACTGACGTACGTTATACCCATCTTCATGGAACAAAGGTTGAGAGGATGGGTTGAGTTGGGTTTTTTTTTCAAAAGCAATGTTTTTAGCGGAAAGCGCTCTAAATAATTACGGCACTTCATACCCTCATTGACAATTAAAACGATGCCATTATTCGCAATCGAATATCTAAACAGTAAAGTTCACAGAAAGAAATATCAAATCTGCTAAAACTTTCATGTAGAAACATGTCAAACGCTCTGCTGCAAAATTAACATTAATTATTATTACCTGCAAAATTTTAAGACGTTTTCAGCTATTTGTATGTACCATATTCGAATACATGGATTACAATTACAACAATTTTTAATTTCCAATCTGTTATTTATTGAAACACAAATATGTTTTACTGTGCATGAAGGGGCACGAACAGCATTAACTGCCTCTCCATTTTACGAAGAGAGAAGAGAGAGAGAGAGAGAGGGGAGAGAGAGAGAGAGAGAGAGAGAGAGAGTAGAAGAGAGAGAGAGAGAGAGGAGAGAGAGAGAGAGAGAGAGAAGAGAAGAAGAAAATAACTAGCAGCCGTCAATTGTAATTAAGTGGTGGCCGCCAACATAATAAAAGCTGGTGGCCGCTCACTTAAAATTTAAATCTGGCAGCTGCCAGAGTAATATAATAAAGTGGCGGCCGCCAAGTTACATGTAAATAAATGTGGAGCCGCCACATAAATATTAATCAAAGATTCCGGGAACATATAAAAAAAATGTAGAAAAGGGGACTTAAGATCTGCATGATGATATATACATGTATGCTGAAGTGGGGTAATCTGTGTCTTGTAGTGACTATCACATTTTACTTGCTTATTTTCTCTTACTTATTTTCATTATTTTTAAAGTTTCACAATTTCATGCTGAAAAATTTCGTCTACAAAAAAACTTGTCCTTGGCAGTCACCTTACTTGTATATTAGGTTCTATGCATGTTGCTTAGATGTCATTATAGTTTTTTTGAGGCACATGTTCATAATTTTAAAAAGTCATTGGAATAAATAATAATTCAATGTGATTATCTTTTCTTCAAAACGTAAGTATCAGATGGTTAAAAGAAAAAGGATTGCCAAAGCAATGACTTTGGTTGCCAAAGCAATAATTATCGTTTGCTAAGGGAGTTTTTTTTTCAAAAATTAATCGTACAGTAATTTTCATAAAGGCAAATTTGACAGATGAAAAGTAATGTATATTAACATTTTTATTGTAAGTATGCCATGTTTAGAAAAGATATGATGCTGCTTTGAAAAATTAAAAATGGCAGCAGTTATTACCATTTCTTGAATAAAAATACACCATATTTTGTGCATATTTTTTCTTTTAAAAGCAAAGCTACCAATTTATTTCTATTTTATTTTTAAAATGATATTATGTATTATATTACAGGCAAAACTGAAGCCATTAGTGGTCTTTCTCGTTGCGCTTTTGGGGGGAACAAATAATGGAAAACACTATTATTATTCTTTTTCTAAGGGTTCTACACCATATCTATATAAACGTTACCATAGCAACCAAATTTTTAGGGCTATAACATTTTCAACATTATTTCTTAGTTTCAACACATTTATATATTTGATATAACTGATATATATAAATTATTTGTTCTTGAAGTAAGATTGAAGACTTATAGAAACACTTGTTTCTCATGTTTTATGCATACAATTCATTGAAATGAAAAAAGGCTGTTGTCCATGGAAACCAGAAAAATATAATATTTCGATCATTTCTAAATATCAATAATATTTTTTATGAATGTTTTTATAAAAAACAAACTATATAGGACAATTTTAGACAAAATTAAATTTTTTCAGTTTCCATGCTAAAGCTCAATGATTGATGACACGCCTGCTTAAATATCATGTTATAAACTATTGTATATTTATATGTAACAAAAATGCATGTTTTTCGCATAGGAAAAAGGAAATGCCAAAATTACATGGACATTGGATGTTGTAAGATGCATCTAAGGCTTGGTTCATTATTCCATCTGTGTAAATGCAAAGTGTGTAAATCAAAGTTAATGGTGTTGTAAAATCAATCGGCGAATTATTCAGCATTTACTAAATCCCAAGCTACCAAGTTTCGAACTTTTTGACATAGTACACTTTCCTAAACCATAAAAATACACGTACACAAACTATTAGCATTTAATGAAGTTAGTAAGTTTCAGAACATAAGCTTGATTACAAGTATCGGTATATCTGTTACATACAAATCGTACAAAAAAAAAAAAAAAAATAGGGTACCAATTTTGATGCACCAGATGCCAGTTTCGACAAATTATGGGTCTCTTCAAGTGTGCTCAAGCCGAAATGTTGGAAATCGAAACATGAATCAAAACTTTAAAAAAAAAGAAAAATGTAGTGTCAAAGACTGGAGGCCAAAAATAGAATGATATAAAGGACGAGTACTTTATAATTGGTATATTTTACAATGTTTTATAATAAGAATGAGCTTGATTGACGGAACTGGCGAATGATGTCATATTATAGACAATAGCTAGCATTACAGTATATAAGTTCTGTAAACTGTAATTAGGGACAGTTATCATATGCTGATGTGGGAAATACGCTTCCCAAATCCTTTGCTCTGTACGTCTCATAGAAAAAGATACCCAATGATTTGAGTCATCCTACAGATGTAAACATATAAGGAATGGAATAATGTTGAGGGTGGTTTATTTTCAGTATAGCACGTGTGTCATCATTGCCCCGTTTCAATGATTGGGCTAACGTAAACTCTGGCTCTATATTAGTATTTAGATTAACAAGTTTGGGGAAACATTGAAAAGTGTTGAGATGCCACAGGCTTAGCAATCATTCATAACAAATCATGGAGTGCCTTTTGGTTGCTTCCTTGTTTAATTTATGGACTATACTTGGTGCAGAGTTGCATACAGAAGATGAAATCCAACGATTATGAATCCGGAGTTCTTCCTTGACTCTGTCATGCCAGGAAAATTTCTAACGTCCTGAGAACGTTTAAACGCAAGAGAGCTTAGTAAGGTTCTCAATGACCCGGGATCAGGATTAGTATTGGATGACCCTTGGACCAATTAAAACAATATTGTGAATTTTTAAAGCAGAAAGCTAAATGAACATAAATACAGAATTGCAGTCGATCTGAAGCAAACGACCAAAAAATGAAGGAAGAAAATCGCTCAGCTTCAAAACAGGAGTTAAGCACCCGTTAAAGAAGACAATAAAGTATGCACAAAAACCTCATGATGGCAACAAAGTGAGAGTCGTGAAGGAACATAGTGACATAATGGTGAAATACAAGTCTATTGAAACGAATGACAATGATGGAAGGAAGAAAAGCTATGCTGAAACAGGAAGTTGAACACACTCCAAGACTGTAATGCAGAAGCGATAAAAACTTCCATAAACGCCAGCAAATTCAAAATTTTAAGAGAACACAGAAATAACAGCATGGAGAATATGAAAATTCTAAATTCAAGCAAGAAATAAGCAACCTCTAAAAAAATTGACACTCTCTAACAACAAACGAAACAATTCAAAACTTGAAATAACAATGACGAAACAATAAGGAAACACAACGATGATCTTAGCTACAGATCCAGATGATCAATGGCATCCTTGCAGAACCATAGATCAAACTTTTAGATATTTCTACCGAACTTTCATCATGTAAGTACATACCGTCTTATGACATTTTAGGTAGAACAAATTCTCATTACTTTTAACCTTTATTCGACATTTTAGATGTATCGAGAAAGTTTTATCCTTTGTAGTTTTGAGAATAATGCAGAGTTGAAAAGAAAATCATCTTCATCAGTTAAATCAATTTTGGATTACAGAGATGACAAAAAAGCCAAAACTCTTCCGAAGGAATTCATTCTAAAATGTTAATTAAATTATCATATTCAGATAATAATGATACGAGATAATAACCTTACGAAATTCAGGGACGAAATATCGCTACCAAATGTCGAGTTTTTGGTCTTCTGTAATATTATGAAAATATAATGTAATCTGTGGAATAATTAGTAATAATTAGATTATCTTTTGAAATGTGAAATTTTGAAAAATAAAAGACTGAAATGTTGACATTTTTTTTGTTTAAAGGAAGACCACATGTTATTAAGATTTTGTTTTTCAATCACGGATTTAAAGACTGGAGATGTTTTGCAGATGTATATGATTGAATAGATAAGTCTTCCTAAGGAAGACCAGAAGGCTCTTTAGACATTCGAACATTCAAAATTCGGGATTTGAAAAATTCGAAATTGAGATTTTGAGATTCAATATCCAAATTATTCCAAACCAAAAATAAAGGACATAATTCGAATTTCCTCTGTAGCTAATAGACCCAGCGTTGTGATGTTGCGCGTGAATATTAGTTCCGCAGGGGGTGATATATACTGGAAAGTGTACGTTGTAGAAAAACTGGAAACGGACAGTTCCCTGGTTCTGTTTTGTTAGTAATTAATGTTACGAGGAAAGTGATTCCGTTGTATTTCTGGAATCACTTATCTTTAATTTTGTAATCATGTAAAATAATACATTTTTTCTGTAAGAATATTTCTGAACTTTTGCTTTGCAAGAATTTTTATGATAGAGATTTATATCAAATCTAGGGTAAACATTGCAACCCATAGGATATAGTAGTATTTCATATTGATTGTAAAATTAACGTTTAAGAACATTTTTATTAATAGTAAAATAACCTTTATTCTTGTATTGAAGTCTCCGCAGAAGAAGTAATAATTTTCAGTATCTTATGACGGAATTACCGTAGAAGCAGAAATATTCGCCATGGATTAAATTTTGTTTATTTCGTTCTCAGCATAAAATCAACAAAATTCAGTCCATAAGGAATTTTTAACCCAAAGAATTATTATTATCGGAGACATGTTATATATGTCTCTGTTGTTATTTCACCATACATATTACATATGTAAAACATCGCAAAAAGTTTACATTGATAAAAAAACGGTTATAAACAAGCAAAACAGTAAAGTAATAGAGGATGACCGTCTGTTTGTTACAGAGTACAACATGGATTTAACAGCAATGGCACCAGATCAATGTAAACTTTTTGCGATGTTTACATATGTAATATGTATGGTGAATAACAACAGAGACATATATAACATGTCTCCGATAATAATAATACTTTGGGTTAAAAATTCCTCATGGACTGAATTTTGTTGATTTATGCTGAGAACGAAATAAACGAAATTTAATCCATGGCGAATATTTCTGCTTCTACGGTAATTCCGTCATAAGATACTGAAAATTATTACTTCTTCTGCGGAGACTTCAATACAAGAATAAAGTTATTTTACTATTAATAAAAATGTTCTTACACGTTAATTTTACAATCAATATGAATACTACTATATCCTATGGTTGCAATGTTTACCCTAGATTTGATATAAATCTCTATCATAAAAATTCTTGCAAAGCAAAAGTTCAGAAATATTCTTACAGAAAAAAATGTATTATTTTACATGATTACAAAATTAAAGATAAGTGATTCCATGAAATACAACGGAATCACTTTCCTCGTAACATTAATTACTAACAAAACAGAACCAGGGAACTGTCCGTTTCAGTTTTCTACAACGTACACTTTCCAGTATATATCACCCCCTGCGAACTATAATATTTTCACGCGCAACATCACAAACGCATGGGTCTATTAGCCTTACAGAGGAAATTCGAATTATGTCCTTTATTTGGTTGGAATAATTTGGATATTGAATCTCAAATCTCAATTTCGAATTTTTCAAATCCCGAATTTTGAATGTTCGAATGTCTAAAGAGCCTTCTGGTCTTCCTAGGAAAGACTTATCTATTCAATCATATACATCTCGCAAAACATCTCCCAGTCCTTTAAATCGCGTGATTGAAACAAATCTTTAAATAGTACTTAATAACATGTGGTCTTCCTTTAAACAAACAAAAATGTCAACATTTCAGTACTTTTATTTTTCAAAATTTCACATTTCAAAACCACACAATTCACACTTTCAAAAAGACTAATTAATTATTACTAATTATTCCACCCAGAATTACATTTATATTTTCATATAGTTGACAGAAGACCAAAAAGCGACATTTGGTAAGCGATATTTCGTCCTCTGAATTTCGTAAGGGTTATATAGCTCTAATCATTATTATGCAATATGATATAATTGAATGCATTTTAGAATGTATTCCTTCGGAAGAGTTTTTGGCCTTTGTTCGTACATCTCTGTAATCCAAAATTGATTTAACTGATGAAGAATGATTTTCTTTCTCACTTCTGCCATTATCTGTTCTAAACTACACAGGATAAAACTTTTCTTCGATACATTCTAATGTTCGAATAAAGGTTAAAAGTAATGAGGAACTTTTGTCTCGTCCTAAACATGTCATAAGGACGATGTACTTACATGATGGAGCTTCGGTAGAAATAATCCTAAAGTTTGTGACTTCAATTGCTTCTGCAAGGAGCCATTGGATCATGCTGAGATCTGGTAGCTGCCTAGAATTCATCGTTGTGTTTCCTTATTGTTTCGTTCAATGTTATTCATGCTTGAATGCTTTCGTTTGTGTTTATGAAGATGTCATTATTTTAAGCGTTTGCTTATTTCTGCTGAAATTTAGAATTTTCAATTCTCCATGAGCTGTTATATTTCCTGTCTTCCTCTGAAATTTTGATTTGCTGCGTTATGAAGTTTTTATCATTCTCTTCTGGGGGGGCGATGGGGGTGCGGTAGGACTTGGCTGCGTGGTGAGGTGGGGGTGGTGTGGGCGGGCTGGGCCAGGGCCGGGGGTGGCGGGGGCGGGGGGTTGTGTGGTGGGCGGGGGGGGGGGTGTGCGGCTGCGGTATTGTGCTAAGGCAAGTACGTTCATCACTTGCACCAATGATCGTAATCACCCATGGGTTGTGGATATACTATGGCACGACGTGCTTATCACCTATGGGTCCTGTTGTGCTATACGACTTGCATTTGTTGTCGATGAGTGTTTGTCAGGTATTGTGTCGTTCGGTTTAAGGGGGGCGTGGCGTGGTGCGAAGGCGGCGGTGGCTCGATGCGTTTCAGCGAGGATAGCGTGTTTCTTCCTGTCGACGTTACTGGGTCATTGTTGTTTGCAACTAGACTGTATTTCACCAATATATTCGACTTACTGTTCCTCGCACATTCTCACTCTGTTCCATGATGAGTTTTTGTCATACTTGATTGTCTCTTTAACGGTGTTTTGAACTCCCTGTTTCAGCCATACGCGCTTTTCCTTGCTTCATCACTTGCGTCAGTTTGGTTTCAATAGACTTGTAATTTCACCATTCCTATGCTCGACTTAATGGTTCCTCTCCACAGACTTCTCACTTTGTTCGGCATCATGAGTTTCTTGTCATACTTTCATTGTCTCCTTAACGGTGTTTAACTCCTGTTTTGAGCTGAGCACTTCTGTCTCTCTCATTTTTTTGGATCTTTTGCTTCCAATCGACTGCAATTTCTGTACGTTTATGTCATTTCAGCTTCTCTTTTAAAATCAGACTATGTTTTTAGTGTCCAACCGACATCCTAAACAAAACATGATCCTTTGGGTCATTGAGAAACCTTACTAGCTCTCTTGGTTTAATACGTCTCTCAGGACGTTGGATATGTTTTGCCTGACGAGGTCAAAGAAGAAACTTCAGATTCTATCGTTTGGATTTCATTCTGTAGTGCAACTCTGCACCAGTAGTCCCATTTAAACACAAGGAATGCGACCAAACAGGGCACTCGCCATGATTCGGTGTAGATGACATGCTTGCTAAGTCTGTGGCTCTCAACACTATGCTTCCCCCAAACGCTCTCCCCAAACTGTTAAATGCTAAATATAAAATCAGAGCAGATTACATTAGCCACATTGAAGGGATGATGCGGCACGTCCGCTAACTGAAAATAAACACCGTGCACATCATTCCAATTCCTTTCATGCTTAAACATTGGTATCTTTTCTAAGAAGACGTACGAGCAAAGCATCTGAGAAACGTATTTCCCACATCAGCATCATGATAACTGTCACATACTTACAGTTACAATATATTAGATAATGCAATAGCATATCTATCAATATAATTTTTCGTATGTTGGATAATCAAGCTCATTCTTTTATAAAACATTAAAATATACCAATTGATAAAGATATGTCTTTATATCATCTATGTAACAGATATACGACACTAAGAGTTCAAACTTATGTCTAAATGTGTATTTCATTCATAAATATAGAATACTTGCAGTTGAGTCAGTATATTTTTACGTAATAAATATATCATGCAAATTCGAATTTCTAGCTTGGTAGTTGGTTAATGCTGATTGATTGATTAATTTTCACAATCATCATTAACTTGCATTGCAAGGTGTTACATGAAATCTTACAGACCAACCTCAATGTAATTTAGCATTTTACTTTCCTATCGTTTATTGGGAAAATATGCATTGTATGATACATAGAAGTGTACAATTGTAATAGAATTACATCTAAGGTAGCTCGTTGCACCAACATTTTATTTAAATACTCATTAAAACATATTTTATGAAATACTACATCCTCTTTAACGAACAACAGTTACAACACTAATAATGAAAACAACAAAAAGGCAAAGTTAACATGATGTCAAACGTAATCATAATNGAAAGTTAACAGGGTGTCAAACGTAATCATAATCCACAAAACATATAAAATCGAGTGTAGGGCAACACGAACCTCCAAAAAAAGCGAAGCTAGGATCAGGTGCCATGGAGGAGTAAGCATCCTCTGCTGACCGGTCACACCCGCAGTGAGTCCTTAGCCAAAATAAAGTAAACGGGATTACCCAAAGTCATATCTAGTATGAAAATGACAATCTAGCAAGGGGTATGATACAAATCAGATCAACATATGACTAGTTGATAATTTGTAATCGCCAAAACAAGGTCATTGTTTAGCGACCGTTAGAATTTGCAAATGATGCACTATAAACGAGATTCGGTAAACCCTGCAACATAAACTTTGTGTAAGTAGTTGACCTCGCTTTAAAGAGTTCCTCATACGCAGCTCTTGCGTATCGAATCAATTGGGAATATACACACCATAAGCAGTGATAGTGGATATACTACATAGAAAGACCATAACAAAATTATCATGGGCGTAGGCGTAGCCGGGGGCATTGGGGGGCACATGCCCCCCCACTTCAAACGTGGCGGGGCAAATAGAGTTATTTTGCCCCGGCCCACTTTTCTCGAGTAACTTTTTTCTGCAAAAATACCACACAATTTAGGAAGCTGCCCCCCACTTTCCATAGTTAATATAATAGAGGTTTGCCCCCCCACTTTTAGCTTTCAAATGCCTTTTTTTTTTTTTTTTTTTTTTTTTTCTTGCTTGTCAAATAATCTTTGGACAGTTTGCCTGCACCCCCACTTCTGTTGAATTTGTTATAAAGTTTGCCCCCCCACTTTTCAAAATCAGTCCTACGTGCCTCTGATCTTATTAAGAACTTATATTATCTTTTTTTCCAATGTGAAAGCATGCTTCATAGGAGACGCTACACGTAAAATGAAACATTGAATAAACGTTTCGTGTAATGATCCATCCTAAGGAAGTTACATCCTCATGTTACGTCATTAGTTTTGCAAAATCATTATCTAATCAAACCTGCGCATTAAAGAAATATATCTTTTGAAGAAATTTCATTTATAGGATGAAATGAAAAATGTTGAGAACTATAAATACAAAAAAAACCCGTATTTTTCATAGATAATCAATAATATATAGTTCAAAAATGAGTCAACATGGGTAAATTACAATGGAGTTTATGACTTCTGTCATGTAGACGAGTTCTCAATTTACCGCTACCATCTATAACCGATGTAATACTCAAACAAAATTTTGAAGCAAGTATGGCAGACTCTATGGTATATTATATTTTAAAGGTCACTAGGACATAATCAATATACCGTATAAGCAGGATTTATAGCGAAGATGTAATTTTGGCATTATTAGCTAGGGTTTTAAATCGCTAAAATTATATATCGCTAACAATGCATTCCAAATCATTGGTAGAACTTTTCGAAATAATATATAACGTAATTGCTAAATTTTTTCTCGCTAAAATAAACCACCATTTTAATGGGAAAAAAACGCTATCTAAAATTGCGTCTCGTTAAATATTCTACTTATACATGTACGGTATGAATGATAATCAATATTGTTAACAGATGAAACATTGCCGATATATCTTTGTTAAAGTGAGCATTTCGAAATTCATATAGTTAATGAAATTAATGTCATTGTTAAGCCGTTTTTCACACACTGATTGGACTACGGATTGTTCAGTTTACCTGATCAAGACCATGGGCTCACGGCGGGTGTGACCGGTCAATAGGGGATGCTTACTCCTCCTGTGCACTTGATCCCTCCTCTGGTGTGTCCAGGTGTCCGTTATTGCCCAACTCTTTTGTATTCTATTTAGGACTTACGAGATTAATAACTGATTGGTATTGTTGCCTTTACATTATGAGTTACCCATTACATTTTGTAGTTGGGCAAAATGCTGTGTGACGTGTTAATATCAGTTACAAAATTTGCCTGTGTACACTGATTACTTATGACTAAAGATAATTATATTTTACTGATCAAGATCACTTCAAGGACTTTAAAGTTCATTGAACATGGTATTTAATGAAGTAAAACAGAATAGATGATTTTCTTAATTGTCATAAAGTTAACTGCTACTGACTTTAATTGAAAGTGAATTTCATCATTGAGCATTTTAAATATTCCTAATTGACATTTCTTAAGAGTAAATTTCATTTTTAAATATCAATACTGACATTACTTGAAAGTAAGTGTGATAATTCTTTTTATCACATGTTTACTCCTTCATCCCGTGGATGTCACTCATAATATCAATTTTACATATTACACTACGTTTTCGTTCGCTGATTGGGATGTCACAAACATACACAAAACTTTGTGTACAAACACGCTGACTCTACCGACTGTCTGGATACAAAATAGCGGTAAACATTAACGAATAAAATGTCACAAATCATTGGATATAAATCATATCAAACCCCAACCCATGGGAGATCCCATATTTATCTTTCACGTAATTTATCAAAGCATTATTAATCTAAAATGAACAAAAAATGAGTTTCCAATGACTTCTTTAATGAAAGATATTACTGGCACATACAAACATATATGCAAAAATATTTGTTCAACTATTATTAAAGTACAACACAAGCTCCATAAGGCGCAAATAGAGTGCGTCTCCTCTCTCTCTCTCTCTCTCTCTCTCTCTCTCTCCTCTTCCTCTCTCTCTCCTCTCTCTCTCCTCTCTCTCTCTCTCTCTCTCTCTCAAAGCCAGGTGCTCTAAACACTGCGCTACCAAGGCCGATATACACGGACACGGTCTGTATAAACTGAACCACTGCGTTACCAAGGCCGATATACACGGACACGGTCTGTATAACACTAACTACTACTACATGTTCCTCCCTCCTAAAATTCCCTTCAAGAACACAACCCAGGTTCTTTCGCCCATTACAATACTTTTACCTGAAATCCAGGGGTTGTCAATGGCACCAAATGAAATATAGAAAAAGAGAGGATGCGTGGCTGAACATGGAATTCAACCAAATATCCTGCATTACAAGTCAAATGCTTTGGTCAATGACCACTGAGTTACCCAGGCCAGTATCCCAATCCGTATAGCCCTAATTTATCCCAATCCGTATAGCCCTAATTATCCCAATCCNNNNATGTAGCTCTAATTATCCCGATCCATGTAGCCTTAATTATCCCAATCCATGTAGCCCTAATCATCCTAGTCCGTATAGCCCTGATATATCCCAATCTATATAGCCTTATTTATACCAATCCGTATAGCCCTAATTATCCCAATCC
>CAJDSM010000130.1:0-12931 GCA_903981925.1 Ostrea lurida
TGTAATTTCGTCAAGCTGTCTGCGTTAATCCCTCTCAGCGTCATTCACTTGGTGTTATGCAAATTTTGGAGGAGATTCCACTCTTTGCACCGCTGGCCAATGAGTATTTGCTTTCCGCTCGTGTTGGCAACGAGTATTCTTTGTACTCTGTCCAAGTGTTCGACTTGATGTCATCTAGCAGATCGGCTTACAGTCTACGACTATTCATGTTCCAAGCGGGTTTCTCTAACGCTTGTTTTATTTCCGTCTTCGCTGGATTTTTCTCGTTCTCCATCCTGGCTGCATTATTCTGTGTTTTTTCTTTGTCTCTGCAGATAAGGATTTTTTATTTTTATCCGAGTACTATCTAAGTATGTAAATCTTAGAACTTTACCTTACTTTTATGTCATGAATTACTTATCTCCTATAATCCGCATCAGGGGAAACACGGGAGCTGGCAGGTCATATTGTTTCGTATCGCGGTCATTTGTTTAATAGTTGTGGGAGTTTTCTTATTTTGGGAAAGTTGGTAGATCGCGTTATGATGAGTATTGACGAGTTAGAGCCCAGTGTGTGTTGTGTTTTATTCTTGTCTGATGGCCCAGATTCACTGTAAGCCCTCTTGTCAGTCTCACCTCGTGTATGGTTCCCGCTGTGTTCGGTTGAGGATCTAAGATTGCCTGCGGGTCATTGCCTGCCGGGCTGGTCGTTATATGATCGCTTTCTCTCTTTCGGATATTAAGGTACTTGATGCCGATGTGACCTGTTTAACTATTTTTATTGTTCTGTCCGCTGGATTTGTTAGTAGTCGGGCAGCTAGTCTGTATTTTCACATCAGTGATGCTCTTAGTTTTAATAATCCAACAAGTTCTGAAAGAGTGTAATCAAAAATACCAAAATCTTTTCTTTAGACTACATGGCATATGAAATTATTCTATTATGGCGATGTACCTCTATTAACTATCCTCTGGCCTTGTCGTTGTCCAATGGACTTTTTGGTTGCTCGGATTGTTTCAACAGACTTTTTCTCCCCAATAATGGATTCCAGTACCTGATTTTTTTATTACACAATACAAGTAGGTAGCTACCTTGCTTTCCGCTTCAAGAGTTACTTTATATGTGAGCAATTACATCGGTTTGTGATGGAGTAGCGTACACATGGTATCATTTGGTATACCCGGTTTGGTAACCTAGGCCTCCGTTTCTTTTCCCTGGTTCCCATTCCGGGGTGGGTGGGTGGCATGGGGAAATTTGTGTTGTGATTCTCCTTTCACAACTGATACATTCCTTTTTTATAATCGTATGTTTGTGTACTACCGCCTTAGACTTTTTTTTACGAATTTATATTTCCCCCCATTGGCCTCTCTCCTCTCACACACACTCGACTCAATATTGGTCGAGATAACACGCTGGACTTCTTTGTGTGCTCGACACCGTGCTTTTACGCTTCCGTTTGTATTCTCTCGCATTCAATCGTCCCTGTCCCATAACACGCCAGTCTGTCCTCCCTGCAAACATGGTGGAAGATTATTGACACAAGTATGTTCCCATGGATCCCTTTTAGCCAGTTTTGTGCTGACGTTGTTTATGTTGTGCCGCCTGGCTTTTGCTCGCCAGTCCTACGTTTTGTATTTAGCTAGTCCACTTCTCCACCTGTATGAATGTCTTTTCTGTTCCAGTCTTTGATTCACCGTGTTTGTACTGAATGTATGTTTTATTGTGTGTGACTTGTCAACATCACGTTCTTTAAAATTATTTTTACAACAATGGTACTCCCTTTCCTTTTCTGTTCGCTTGATTGACCTGTCTAATGGGAATTATACATACTTGTCGAGTTTGTCATTACCGTGTGAATCCTACACATCTAATTTAACCTTGCTCTTTCTTCTTTTCATCATTGTACGTCGTTTCCCATGTGGTATGAGAGGAACAAATAAATATCCAAGAACAAAATGCTAGGAACTCGGTTCGTTCTTCGGGGACTTGTCCGTGTTGCCCGGTGGGTGTTATTTTTGTCCATTTTCGTGCAAGATTCTCCGGCCTAAACTTACTCTCCCTCAATGTTGGATCGTAGCGCCAGCTCTGCTGGCGCTCCGGCACGCTGGGTTGAAGGGCTGGTCGCGTTCGCGTCGGGCGGGGTCTTCGTGGATCCTTCCATTTAATTATGGTCTGTCCTCTAGTTCCATCGAGTTCTTTTTTCTTGCTTTGATGAATTCTCTGTTCAGCGAAATGAAGATTACTGCAATTTACTGATTTTATGATACAGTCAATTTCTTTATACATTGGCTAATAAACACATTTCTACAAATACTGGGAATTGTTTCATTTATTGAGGAGGAGTGTGGTTTCCAGTGTGATATTCTAGAGGATATCATTTCAAAATGGAATGTTATCTTTTTTTTAGCTCACTGAGCAAGGCTCGAGCTTTTCTGATAAATTTGTCTGTTGTTGTCGTAAACTTTTTACATTTTCATCTGCTACCAAACCACCTGGGCCAAATTCAACTAAACTTAGTACAAATTATCCTTTGGTGAAGGGATTTAAGTTTGTTACAATGAAGGACCAGGCTCCCATCAAAAGGGGAGATAATCACAAAAATGCAATAATAGGGTTGTGTCATTTAAAAATCTTCTAAAGAACCACTGGGCCAGAAAAGCTGAAATTTATATGAAAGCTTCATGATATAGTGGAGGTTCAAGTTTGTTTAAATCATGCCCCCAGGGGTACAATGAGGCCACAATAGGGATCAAAGTTTTACATTTGATATATATAGGGAAAATCTGCTGAAGAACCACTGGACCAGAAAAGCTGAAATTTATATGAAAGCTTCCTGATATAGTGAAGATTCGGATTTGTTCAAATCATGACCCATGGGGTAGGTGGGGGCTACAATAGGGGATCAAATTTTTACATTTGGTAATGTAGGGAAAATCTTTAAAAATCTTCTGTGAAGAACTATTGGGCCAGAATAGCTGAAAATTTATATGAAAGCTTCCTGATAAAGCGGAGATTCAAATTTGTTCAAATCATGACCGCCCGGGGGTATGGTGACCCACAATAGGGGATCAAAGTTTACATTTGAATTTATGGGGAAAATCTTTTTAAAAATCTTCTTCTCAAGAACCATTGGACCAAAAGAAATATAAGTATTTACCTATAAGCTTCCTTATATAGAGTAGATCCAAATTTGATCAGATTATACCTCCCAGAGTTGGGTGGGACCACAATAGAAAATCAAAGGGGATTTGCAAAAAATGTTTTTCTACAGAACCACTGGATCAGTTTGAAGGAAACTTGAAAATTCTTTTTAAAATCACCACTGCTAATTAAGCCAGGGCCAAGGTCCGATTCGAGTGAGCGATGTGACCCATGGGCCTCTTGGTTTTTTTTTATCCCCTCGCAACGAGTTGCGGAGGGCATATAGCATTGCTGCAGTGCAGATGTGTGTGTCCAGAACATTGTGAACAAGATAGAAGCAAGGGTATTCATCAGAGAATCATCAAACCTTCCACAAATGTTGCCCATGGAGAGAGGATGAACCCTATTGATTTTCAAGGTCAAAGGTCAATATAGACTATTGACTAAAATTCTTGTGAACAAGATAGAGGACTCAGCATTCATCAGTAGAGGACTCAACCTTCCATAAATGTTGCCCATGGAGAGAGGATGAACCCTATTGATTTTCAAGGTCAAGGGGCAAAGATCAAGGTCACTATAGACTATTGACTAAAATTCTTGTGAACAAGATAGAGGACTCAGCATTCATCAGAGTATCATCCAACCTTACATTGAGCATTCATCAGAGTATCATCCAACCTTCCATAAATGTTGCCCATGGAGAGAGGATGAACCCTATTGATTTTCAAGGTCAAGGGGCAAAGATCAAGGTCACTATAGACTATTGACTAAAATTCTTGTGAACAAGAGAGAGGACTCAGCATTCATCAGAGAATCATCCAACCTACCATAAATGGTGCCCAGGGAGAGAAGATGAACCCTATTGATTTTCAAGGTCAAGGGGCAAAGATCAAGGTCACTATAGACTATTGACTAAAATTCTTGTGAACAAGAGAGAGGACTCAGCATTCATCAGAGAATCATCAAACCTTTGACATGTTGCCCATGGATAGGGTAAACCCTATGGATTTTCAAGATCAAAGGTCACTATTGACTATTGTTTAAAAATCTTGTGTTGCGAGGGGATGCTACGCTTGTGTTGCCTTGTTTGTTTTGTTTTGGTTTTGTCTTTGATTTTTTGACATACAAAAGAATCAAACATGATTTTTAATCACTCTATCCCTGTTTGCACAGAAATAGCATGAGTACTTTAGTGCTTACACCAGAACACAGGATTGCAGGAAGTCCTGTTAAATATCAAGATAACTACACACACAAACAACTTATGAGTAGGTGTTGCAATAGAGAAATCGCCATGCTTGTCATCATATCCATCTTTTGTCCATCCTTCTCACTTTTCATCAAAGGAAAAAGCGTTATGATTTAATTAACAGCATTACAAGTTCATACTAAATTTGACCATCAGGTGCATTAGTTTTGATAAATTCTTATCTTGCAGAAAAAATTCTGATTTAAGAATTTCACATGTTTTAACTTCAGATATGATGCTTCAGTTTTACTAATATATTCTTTTGTTTTCATCATAATCTGTACTTATGGAGTACTCGTAAGTTATGATCTTGAAATTTCCTTTATAGCGAGCAAAGCTGAGCTCCAATGATTAGGTAGTCGCGTGACTTGCTCTCTATCAGCTGAAAAGCTGTGCCTCCAAGTTTCGACCTACAATGCATGTCGCCTTCACTGCGGTACACATCATAGACAAATCCATAAATAAAATAAATATGTTGTTCGAATAGTGCCCCTTAACGTTTCGAAATTCCAAGCAAGCTTTCTCATACCTTTTTATGTTTTGTTGTTGTTGATAACTGCTTATTTTGAAAGAAAACAAAACATAGCAGCTAATATGATTGATTATTTATTGTTTTACGTCCCACTGAGAATATTTCACTCATATGGAGACGTCACCAATGCCGGTGAAGGGCTGCAAAATTTAGACCTATGCTTGGCACTCAGGGCCTTTGAGCAGGGAGGGATCTTTATCGTGCCACGTACACCTGTCGACAATACGACTTCACAATGCAACATGTTCACGTTGACTGTGTCATTTTCCCCGCATTAAATGAAGAGGCTGATTTTATTTGCAAGATGTATTGACAAGGATCTTCGCTCGCACCAATGGTAGCACCATCAACATATTAAATATGGCTTTTTTAACAAAACTTATGAAGTTTATAGAAGACTGGTTTTTGTTTCAGCAATAAAATGCTTTCTTTGTTGGTTTATTGGGTGATCAATGCTGGCAGCTAGCATTGCGGAACAAATTCATGTCCTGCATAATCATGGTCAATATCATCCTTGGCATCATTATTTATTGAAGATAAATAAGTGGAGTGTTTTAATATCACTGTAGATACATGTATCTGATTTTCTTTACTTGTTTGTTACTATGTTGAGCAACAAACAGATTGTCGTTTGAGTCTATACACAGTCCCTGGGGTTCACTCAGTCCACAGTCTATATAACGGAGGAAATATCCGTCCTGGTCTATGATGTGCACACAGTCATTGTTAAGATCAGCTGTAAGGATGTGACTCTGACTGTCTGTGGTGATTCCTCGTGGATTGAATGATCGATTCTTTGGAGCAGGAGTATGACCAGAGTACCTGAATCTCAGCTTCCCGGCCTGATTGACCACCACTACTGCTTTAGCTCCCCTGTCAGCCACACAGATATCCAGGTTCCTGTTCTCAGTAATGTATCTGAAATAACCATCAGATGAATAGAGAGGACAACCTTGATCATCAAACTGAATGGTTTGTGTTTCTGTGGAGCCAGAGTAGCGGACGACTTTGGATTGTCCATCTTTATCACTCTCCATGATAACCAGGAGATCACCAGAGGAAGTACTGTACACACTCCGAGGTCTCCAGTCCTTTAGTCTGATCATGGTCTGTATCTCATCATTCTTCACAATGTTCACAGTTCTATCATGGTAATCAGTATAAACCAGATCCCCGCTGTTTGTCACTGCTATGTCCTGTGGAATGGTCCCAGACTTGGCTGTGATTGACTTGAGTAGTGATCCCTGATTGATGCTGTAGAGTTTCATGGTGCTGGTATTTCCACATGTCCAGACCTCCTCATCACTCAGACAGGCCACTTCGTACAGATATGGATACTCAGTTTGTATGTTGGTGGCAGTCTGTGATTCATCAAGCAGCTGTTTGATGACAGGCGAGGATGCAGCTTCTTGGGATTTCTGTGTTGCCTTTGTGCTGTAACCATGTTCTGTTCGGACAGAAATTGATGATAAAGTTCCAAACAGTTTGCAGAATTCTTCTTGAATTCTCCCTGGAGTAAATTTAGGTAGAGAGGGCACAATTTTTTGTGGAAGCTTTTTATATTCATCTACATTGGTTGTAGCATTGAATACTTCTGACATGTCACTGGAGTCTAAATGGACATCCATTGAACTGATTTCATCCTTGATGTCAGAAATTTTCCTGTTAACTTCTTCCAGTTGTTTCTGTAGAGTGTGTAATTGTGTGGTTTTCATCTCCTCTGCTTCAGCTTTCAGTTTCTGGATGAGTTTGTCGATTTCTCTGTGGCAGTCCTCTCCATGTTTTGTTATGGCTGTTGAGAGATCTCCATATTCCTTTTCAAACTGACTAATTCTTTTTTCTAAGTCAGATGCAATGTCTTGGTAGGTTGGAAAAATTGTTTCATTGAATTCATTTTTATTTTTGAGAATATTTTCCTTCTTGGCCGTATATGCTTCTAAGATTGTTAATATTTTGTGACTGAGATGTTTTCCAGATGCAATACATTTAACACAAATAGCAATATCACACTGATCACAGTACATTTCACATCGTTCTTTGTCATGAGAGGTACATCCAGGGTAGAGGGGGGTGGATTTCCTGGAATTTAACGACTTTGGATCCTCGCATTCATCAGTGGACATGTGTTCTCCCACACAGACCTTGCACAGTTTGACGAGGCACGTGTCGCACTGCATCTGTACCATGGCGTCTTACACAGGTCACATCGCATCAGGTCCTGGGCACTTGGGGTCCATAGCTGTTCTTATGCTGAAATTATGGGAGTATTCATTTGAATTTACCCTCTCAATGAATTATTTACAATGGAATTTAAAAATGAATGATCCATTTATGATAAATCTATTCTGCTGTTTTATTCTGATATTTATAGCTAGTATTCCATTTCTGAATTTTAGAATTAGCAAACGAGAAAATTTTTAAAATTGTCGCTATACATTTGAATTTCATATTCATTTCAAAATGAAAGAATACATGTGTACCTGAGTCACGATATGATACATGTTAAATATCTGATCATGATAAGATACATATTAAATAAACATTAATCTCTAAGAAACAAAAACTAGACTATTGGTGGATGTTTAAAAACTCTAAACTTAAATGAATAATGGACTGAAACTTCCATGATCAGCAGTCAATAGTTTAGTAGTGCATTACCAAACAGCAGGTATAAACAGGAGGGGTACTTTCAGGAAAAAAAAAATCATTATACACTCAAATTTTGCTCATTTCTAGCTCTATTTTCTGTGTAGCAGTTTAAGGCTTTCCATGTAAAACTTAATTATACCATAATATGGAATTATAATAATACCAAATTCAAACTAAAATGGCGACTTGCCTGTTGAGCAGATCCCCTGTGTATTCTGATCACATGACCCACCTACCTGTGTTATCTACCTGTCAGGTATTTATTCTTCCTGGTCTGAATTGATTGGGAATTTAAATGTATGCATTCTATCTAAAAATAACTTGCTATTAACAAATAGTCTGTAATTGGGTTTGCAGTACGTTGTATAGCATAATATATATTTATGGATAAAATCAATATTTATTAAGTTTTAATAGATTTGATACTTTTCATTGATAAAATGTGATTTTATATAATTACTGTAGTACTTGTTACTGCTGATTTTTTTAATTACCACTATTAAATTATTAATCCAGTAGTGGAATGTAAAAATATATCCTCTTTTAATTCTGAAACATCAATAGAAACACTTAGATTATTTTTAGACTGAATTATGATTTTATTTAATTTTAATCACTTTAGCAATAGGAATTATGTGTCAAACATTCATATTTACCATTTATTTTATTCATAGACTGAGAAATGCCTTCTTTTAGATCTTGTTCAAAATATGTTCACATGTAGTAATTAACTGCACTGCAGAATAGCTAGTACATGCATACAATAGCATTCAAGATGACAGAAAGCAAAATTATTCAAAGCCCACACTGTCCCTCTTTTTAAGTTCAGCAGTACGTGTTATATAAATTTCCACTGATTGTAGCATCTGCACGATTCAGACCATTACAAATTTCTATACTTCAATATTCATGTCTATTGTCAATTCTGAAGCAACAGCAGCCCCTCCCCCTCCCACACAAATTTCATGTGAATGCAACATTTTTAAACCATCAAATCATGAGCACGTACCTTTTTGATAGCTGTACAATTAATACCAAACTCGTTCTCTTGATACATTTACTATTAACCATATTGTGTAACACTAAATTAATTGGTGTTCAGATTAAATAAATGTATTTGACTGAGATGATAAATGCCAGGAAACCCATGAAAGCTTATAATAAATTTGTAATGGGATCCTTTTTAGCTCACCTGAACCGAAGAATTAAGTGAGCTTTTCTTATCACCTTTTGTCCATCGTCTGTCGATCATCGATCTGTCTGTCTGTCAACTTTTTGACTTCTTCTCCTGAAACGCTGGGCCAAATTCAATCAAACTTGGTACAAATCATTCATGGGTAATGAGGATTCAAGTTTGTTAAAATGAAGGACCATGCAGGCCCCCATCAAAGGGGAGGCTATCACGAAAATAGAAAATACACAAATAGAGTACGTGGTATCATTAAAAAAACTGAAATTTATATGAAAGCTTCCTGATATAGTGCATGGAAATTCATGTTTGTTCAAATCATGACACCCAGGGGTAGGATTGGTTTACAATAGGGGATCAAAGTTGTACATGTACAGGCTTGGACCAAGAAGATGTTATAAAAATTCGAACCTTTCTGGCATCATATTTAAACTGACAAAAAATAAAATTGGTCCAAGCCTGTGCTCTATAACAAATTTTCGTTTTCATCACAAAAAATATGTCGATTTTAAGCAAATTCTTGCATTTTTATGATATTTTCATGATCTTTGGAGCATTAAATCTTAGATACACCAATGTAAAACTCCAAAAAATTTACCACCCGTGATAAACTATCATACATGGGCTATCAATTTGCAGAAAATAATTTGTTGAAATTTCATTTTATTTTTGACATTTTACAGGGCAGATTTCCACCCTTCGTGGGCCTTATCCTTTGCCATCAGATCGATCATGCCCTCCCGGTATTAAGGGTGAGGCCACTATAGGGGGTCAAAGTTCGATATTGGTTTTTATTGGGAAATATCTCTAAAAATCGTTTTCTTAAAAACCATTGAACCAGAAGAGTACATATTTATCTGAAAGCTTCCTGATATGGAATAGATTGAAGTTCACTCAGATCATCTAATGAAAAGGAGGGAGTTAGGGACAACCAGTGTGGGAACTTGGAGAAACCAATATGGGAACTCGTAAAATAAGGAGGAAGTCAGGGACAACCAATAAAGAAACTATGAGGAAGGACCATGTAGGGACAACAAATGGGGATTAATTGGCAATGAGACACTAACAAGGTAATAGCCCTATATATTTAGGCCAGGTGCTGATCTAGACATTAACAAGTTAGTCCTATATATTTAGGAGTCTGTTGCTGAAGTCAGACATTAACAAATTAGTGTATCCGTTATATATATTAGGCTGCTGATCACAAATTAACAAGTTAGTCTCTATATATTTAGGCCCATGTCTGATCACAAATTAACAAGTTTAGTCCTATATATTTAGGCCAACTGTCTGTAGCTACAGACAGATTTAACAAGGTTTGTCCTCGCTGATATTAGGTCTGTGCTGATCAGACATTAACAAGTTAGACCTCTATGTTTATGCTCCTGCTGGTCAGAAATTAACAAGTTAGTCAGGCGTGCTAATTAGAAATTAACACGTTAGTCCTCTATATTAAGGTAGCCCACTACACTAAAGCTTGTACTCTTGCTTTGGTTTCGTAAATCGCAGGTCCCGAGTTCGAATCTGCCAGGGACTTTTGTTCATATTTAGTGCAAGACATTTTACAAAATCATGTTTTTTAAATTCAAATTTCATGTTTTCCACCTTTTTCGCATGTTTAATTATTATATATCATTGTATCTTTCATAATTAAATCATATCGTGCTATTTTGAGAAACTTTTTCCAGATGTAGTGGGCCACCTTAAGGCCTGTGCTGATCAGCGGTGTTCAATCAGAAGGTAAAAATAAAATGATTGCACTACTCCAAGTCAAGCAAGAATATCAGTCAGGTTTGATAAATGCATCAGGGGTACCTATGGGTAGAGCAAAATAGACTATCCAATGGAAAAATGGTAAACTTCCTCGTTAGGTTTTTATGGCCATGTTGTGGTTAGAACATTCTGTGTTCATAAATATCGACATGTCTTATCTTTAAGGTTAGAACTTTCTGCGTTTATTAACGATATCAGTAGGGCTTTATGACTTGGAACATTCGGTGTTGTTTTTTTTTTGGTAACAAAATCAGTAGAGCTTTAAGGTTAGAATAATCAGTGGAGCTTTAAGGTCAGAACATTCTAAAGTACTGTTCTTAACCTGAGACACTGAAGCAAAACTTCATGTTAGAAACAGTACCAGGACAAGTTTGAAAATGCATCCATGATTTGGATCACAGACATTGAGTCTGAGATACACAGATGTAGTTGGATATATGGTGATTTCGGTATACCTACGGTATGTAACCCCCCCCCCCCCCCCCCCCTCCCACTTCATTGTAGGGGCGTACTGAACAACAACATATACATATGTTGGGTTCATGACCATTCAACAACTGATACTGTGTCTGTGCTGTAACGTTTTCTTATAAATGAAAATTCAAAGTTTTGATATTTTTAATATAAGATATCAGGTAACAAAACTGGACATAGAAATACATGTGTAATGAAAATTCAAGACGGATGGTTTTCATCACAAATTTGTTATTAGAACACGGTATTCTTTAAAACTGTTCTCGTCTGACGAGAGATAAAAATTGATTGTTCTGGATACACACAGTGCTGCCTATGCAAGGACCAGGCAAGCTATAACAGAGGAGCTGCCCAATTTCACAGAAGGGTTCAGGTCAGCCATACAGCACTGCTGCCTGTTATTTGTAGCCAGTTGTGCTGTGTGCGAAAGTGTGTCTGATGTCACTGATATGCACAATAGTATGGCTGATGTCACAGAGAAACACGGTCGGGCATCACTAACAGCCTGTAACCAACGCTCGACACGATGTCTTCAGAAACACTCCTCCGCCATCCACCTAGGGTATGAATAAACAGTGATTTCGGAAGATGAGATTCTCTTTTACTACCATAGATTCTCTTTTGCTACCACAGATAAAAATGTTCCTCACATCCTGGTAAAATGAAAGACTTCATAATAAAATGGTTCCTGTCTATCCATCTCCAAACTTTTCCGAACTGATCATTTTAACTTGACGTCTGCTTTGAGCGCTACGGTATGTGGAAATGGCTTCCACTCCCAGGACTGTCCTTTGATTTTCATTGCTTGCTCAATCACTGTCATCATCCACAGGAATAGCTTTCTTCCTCTTCTTAGGTCTTGGTTTAATTTCCTCATCCTATAAGTAAAGAAATATATGAAAATGTGAAACATATCTGAACAGAAACCGAGACTTTCCAACACCAAATGTTCATCATTATGTAGGATCAGATGAGGTGACAATATGTTCAAGTTGAATGAAATACCAAACCTTAAAGTACATGTCAACTGCAATTTGGACCATGTTCTCACATTACAACTATGATTGATTGTATATCGTTTTACGTCCCGCTTGAAAATATTTCATTCATATGGAGACGTCACCATTTGCCAGTGAAGGGCTGCAAAATTTAGGCCTATGCTCGGAGCTCATGGCCTTTGAGCAGGGAGGAATCTTTATCATGCAACACCTGCTGCGACATGGGGCCTCAGTTTTTGCGGTCCCATCTGAAGGACCGTCCCATTTAGTTGCCTCTTACGACAAGCAAGGGGTACTAAGGACCTAATATAACCCGGATCCCCACAGGGTTACAACTACGAGATTTTGGGTTGTGTACTCACATCACTGCTGTCTGAGGACCCACTGCTCTCCTGTATGACCTTTTTGCTGGTTTTACGCGAGTTCCTGTTGTCCAAACCCATTGCAGCACTGGCATTGGCCGCCTTCCTGGCTGGTACTCCTCGTAACACCCGCACCGACTTAAAGTCTGTTTCGATGTCATCAGCAAGTGCAAGAAGGTCACTGAATCTGGAATTATAATATTCCACTGCTTCATCATCCCACACAATGTAAGTGTAATATAATCATGCATGAGTAATATAATCACATGCCGTGTACGAGTAAAATAATCACATGATTATTCTTAGGCATACCATATGAACTTTTTTTTCCAGAGGTGTAAACTTAGGTTATTTTCAAGCTCATAGGAATATATAGTTCCAGATCATTAGTTACCATATTTAGAAGTATCTTTCTTGCAAAAATACATATTCTGATTGCAGACAAATTTGAGTGTAAATTTTGCTATTGAATATATGGCAGTATGATACCAAACCATTAATGTCAGCCACA
The DNA here is from genome assembly GCA_903981925.1 of Ostrea lurida. Lineage (NCBI taxonomy): Eukaryota > Metazoa > Mollusca > Bivalvia > Ostreida > Ostreidae > Ostrea > Ostrea lurida. The sequence continues at coordinate 12,855 of CAJDSM010000130.1, forward strand.
GGGTTGGGCGGTTAAAACCGCCCCCGGTTTTAACCAGCGGTTTTAACCTGTTATAACCGCCCAGGTCAATACTCCCT